>CAKNXH010049596.1:0-13890 GCA_932178445.1 Andricus quercusramuli
TGTTTATTTATTAATTATTTTTTAGTCATTTTTTTACAATTTATAGAGCCGTCCAAACTATAGTCTGCAGCGTTAACATAAGTTAATATTCAGTTGCCTATAGTTGTAAAATTTACTGAACTGACGTCTTGTCCATATACTTACTTGGAAGATCAGTAGATTTAACTTAGTTTTCAGTAATATATAGGGTTTTTTTTTCTGCGTGTACTCACTAAATAGCGGCAGACCAGCGGCTGACTAGCGGCTGGCTAGACCGTCTAGCCACAAACTTTGCAAAAGTGTTACAGGTCTGGCCAGCCCCAGACCAGACTGTCTGATCTGCGCCAGATTAGAGTCTAGACGGTCTAGTCTGGGACTGATCAACGCCAGAAGATTTTTCCACTAGGGTTTCTGTGTAGGTATTTTCTAGGTACTTTTGACATGGCAAGATTGGTGGCAATCATAACCCCACCGCACCTGTCCACTGAAAGGCATGTAGTGAAATATGAGCGAAATAACTGACATTATATTTTTGCTAATTTTATGCAAAATCGAAATTATATCACTTTTTTCTTTTTTCTGATAGTAGCGTCGGTATAAAATATAAAATATAATTTAGGGGTACGCATAAAAACATCTTTCTATTCTGATTCGCGGTGTAGAATCGAATGTCCACTGTAGGGCGAACCAGCCAACACTGGACAAAATTTTACCACCTCAAAATAATATCAATAGCTTTTTATTCGTTAACGAATTGATTTTTACTGTTATCTCATCACATGGGTGAATATATCAGCGTCATTTGTGTCAGAACAGCTCTTTAGTATATATCCTATTTTGTGTTTACTGAAATCTACCAATTTTTGCTATCCACTGTAGGGAGGTTTCCCCTACTGGAAATTACTCATGGCGCGCTTAAAATGACGCATACTGCCTAAAACACATTCTGGCTGATTTAAAACTACTTACACCACTTGACACCCAGGATGGCTGATTTAAAAAAACTTATACTACTTTAAACGATATTTATTTCACAATAACTTACTATTTTCATACAACTTTCATATTGCATTGCAATCACTATGCATACACATAACTGAGCACATAAATATTTTATAGTTTTAAGAAAGTATGGTGTGGTCACATAAACCGAACACAGTAAAACGGCGATCCTCAAAAGCACACTAAACTTGATGTTCTTTTGAGTTGCAACAAAAATGAGCCTCGCAGTTTCATTTCGAGAATCTAGGGGTAATTCATCATTTTGAGACCTTTTTCTCATTTCGAGCAGCGTGAAGTATTGTTTTCAAATTGTAAGTCACCTGTCAAGATGCTTTGTCGGGCGTTATTTGAATGACATAGATGTTGATAAGCAGGTAAGTCATTATAATAATTACCTAACTTTTAATTTTCTCTCATTTACCTTTGCGTATTAGTGCCTTCAAATAAAATGTGTTCTTTGCGTAGTATAATTTCCAAATCTCAGGTAAGTCATAACCGACATCTCATTCAAACCACTAAAGCCGGGATGTAACAACCAAGTCGTGACCGTCTGCATGGAAATTGATGCTTGTGTGTTCGAAGAAATTTCCTCTACATTTTCTGCTCAAGATTAAAATCTAATAAAAATACAATTGTGTAATACAAAAAGAGATTTGTTCTCCACGATCCCAAGTAATCGCAAGTTGTTTTCTGATAAAAATGTTCGGTTCAGACGTAGAATCTGGCAGGAGTAGCAGTAAGACTCTGGGGCCGTCTCGAAATCGAAAATCGAATGGACCTCTCATTCTATCTCCAGACGGTAGAAAAAGAGGCCCGTTCGATTTTCGACTTTCGACACGGCTCCGGTGTCTCACTGCAGAAGTAATTCAGTAATTCAGTAAAAAAATTGATTTATTTAATTTTCAGTTGAAAGAAAAAGAATTTTAAACCAAAAAGAGGAGTTGTAACAGAATAGTTAAATTTACAAAAAAGAAATGAATCGTCAATCAAAAAGAGGAATTTTCAAACAAGAAGAATAATTTTCTATAACAAAAAGACGAATTTCCAACTAAGAAAAATACATTTTTTAACTGACAGTTGTTAACAACAACAAAACTTTCAATGAAATACTTAATATTCAACAACAACAAAATTCTAACCAAAATAGATGAATTTCCAACCAATTGGTTGATTTTTCAAACTAAAAAACACAAATTTGCAACCCAAAGTGGAATAGTTGAATTGTCATTCACCTGCACGGTGAGGGTCAAGCAATAATACAAATTGCATGGGTTACAACTTTATTTTTTTAATAACTCATCCCCTCTTTCTACTCTCTTCGATGGAAAATTGAGCACAGAGAGAGAGAGAGAGAGAGAGAGCGAGAGAGAGAGAGGGGGGAGGGAGGGAGGTTCGAAAGCACATCTGGTAGATTATCAAGTAATTTAGAAGTCATTGAAATAAACTGGCCAATGTATTTGAAATAAATTACCAATTGTACCTTTATGTATTTGGCAGAAACTACAATGCATACAAGTTGTTTATAATTTGGGTCAATTACATTGGATGATTAAACAAAAACTTTAAATGTGATTCAAACACAATTTTTTTTCTTGAATTAATTTATGATGAACGCTGAGCAATGGAATTGTTTCTAACTCAAATTTTTTAAATGAAAATTTGCTATAAAATATATTGTTGTACATTTATTTCACGTGTTAGGATTTTAAGTCATCCGTCCAAATCCAACAGAAATGATTCACGTTCCGTAATAACTCACAGAAGAAATGTTTTTAATTAAAAATTTTCGTTGAGGTATCCCTTTTAACATATCAAAAACTCTAGAACAGATCAGTTGCCAAACCGGGTTTTTTCTCGAAAAGAGTTCCAAAATTTAGTTTTGCGTGGACAGATAATTCCCATTTCATTTTAGAGTAAAATATCCAACAGAAGAAAGAAAGAGGACAAAATTTTAAGCAAATTTGTTGAAAAAAATAATCCGCTATCTTCTATGGGTTTCGAGTTAGGATATATTGAAAAAACCCCACTTTTTTGGATTTTCGACGAAAAATCACTAGTTTTCAAAACAAACTGTGTACCTTTGCACCTAATTACTACACGAAAAATTGTTCCACAGGTGAGTGAAAGTAGACTCAGTTTGCTGTGACTTCAAAAGAAGAACAATGTCCTACCTATAACAGGTCATATGTTAGGACCCCTCAAAGTTGGCCATTTTTGCCTGTATTTACAGGCAAAAAAGTGGAGTACAGTTTTTCCAAAATAAATCAAGTCAGGTTTAGTTTACATTGACTATGCCAGAGGATAAAATAGAGTCTATAAAATTCTGCGTGGATCTAAAAAAAAAGTATTATAGACCTATTATTTTGGGAATTGCAGGGTTTCAAAAATTTCATTTTTTTTTTTTTTTGAATTTTTCACTGAATACGCGGAAGTTGTGTTTTTTCAAAATACCTCGTTTCCCGGGCACCCTACGGTAAACTTTATGTAAAGCAAATGAAAGTGAGTCAATTTGGCATAATTTGAAGAAAAAAAACTGTCCTAGCCCTAATAGGTCACGAGATATGACATTGGAAAGTGCACTCTTCCTGCATAAAGGCACCTGAGCGTACCGTAAAGTAGAATTACGCTCATATTTCGAAGTTTTTGTCACAAGTAAGTATATACATTTCATTTGTCATGTATAAAAGGTATTTTGCGATTAATAAATAAATAATTGTTTATAACAAAATCTTGCTATCGCCACTTTTTATTACATTTTTGCCTTTTTTTAGTACTTTTGTGGCAAAAAAGTGATTCTAATTGATTGAAAATGTGTGATATGTTTTTTTTATCAATGAGCAAATATTTTTTATTAATAATTGTTCATAACAAAATCTTGTCATAGCCACTTTTGAGTACTTCTTGAGTACTTTTCAAACAAAAAAGTAATTGTATTTGATTAAAAATTCATTAAATGATATTGTTACAACAAATTATTTAAAAACTATTTGTTTATTGATAAAAAATATATATCACATTTTAAATCAAATATAATTACTTTTTTGTTAGGAAAGTACTCAAAAAGTACTCAAAAGTGGCTATGGCAAGATTTTTTTATAAACAATTATTAATAAAAAATATTAGTTCATTGATAAAAAAAACATATCACACATTTTCAATCAATTAGAATCATTTTGTTGCCACGAAAGTACTAAAAAAAGGCAAAAATGTAATCGAAAGTGGCGATAGCAAGCTTTTGTTATAAATAATTATCTGTTTATCAATCGCAAAATACCTTTTATACATGACAAATGAAATGTATATACTTTCTTGGGACAAAAACTTCGAAATATGAGCGTAATTCTACTTTACGGTACGCTCAGGTGCCTCTATGCAGGAAGAGTGCACTTTCCAAGGTCATATATCGTGACCTATTAGGGCTAGGACAGGTTTTTTTTTCAAATTACGCCAAATTGACTCCACTTTCATTTGTTTCCTATAAACTTTACTGCAGGATGCACGGGAAACGAGGTATTTTGAAAAAACAAAACTTTCGCGTTTTTAGTCAAAAATTCAAAACAAAAAATGAGATTTTTGAAACCTTGCAATTCCAAAAATAATAGGTCTGAAATACCTTTTTTTTTTAGATCTACGCAGAATTTTATAGACTCTATTTCATCCTCTGACATAGTCAATGTAAACTAAACCTGACTTGATTTATTTTGGAAAAACTGTACTCCACTTTTTTGCCCGTAAAAACAGGCAAAAATGGCCAACTTTGAGGGGTCATAACTTATGACCTATTATAGGTAGGATATTGTTCTTTTTTTGAGATCACAGCAAATTGAGTACTTTCACTCACCTGTGGGACACTTTTCCGTATAGTAATTAGGTGCGAAGGTACACAGTTTGTTTTGAAAACTAGTGATTTTTCGTCGAAAATCCAAAAAAGTGGGGTTTTTTCAATATATCCTAACTCGAAACCTATAGAAGATAGCGGATTATTTTTTTGCAACAAATTTTCTTATAATTTTGTCCTCTTTCTTTTTTCTGTTGGATATTTTGCTCTAAAATGAAATGGGAATTATCAGTCCACGCAAAACTAAATTTTGGAACTGTTTTCGAAAAAAGAAACCGGTTTGGCAACTGATCTGTTCTAGAGTTTTCGATATGTTAAAAGGGAACCCTCAACGAAACTTTCTCATTAAAAGCATTTCTTCTGTGAGTTATTACGGAATTTTACTCATTTTTCCGATGTAATGCCTGGACTATAGCCCATTCGCTTTACGTTCGGACGGTGTGGATTTAGTTTCAAGGCTACTGCAAGCCGTGCTCGAAACCGGTATTTAATCCAAGTTCCTGTGTACAACAAACTCGCATTACGTGGTCGGCCTAGGGTAATTCTAATTTGAGGTCGATTATGTTCTGAGTGACTAATACGCTCTGTTAAATTGAAGAAAATTGAAAATTAGGTAAATACTATTTCAACTAATTTTCTTATTACCACTTATTTAGGCTAATAGCGCAAAGCAAATAATTGTTTCGACAAGTGTTCAAGTGGATGACAGTTCGGTTCAGCACTCCACAACTCTCAAAATGAGCCGAAATTCAGTCTCAAAATGAAGGATTTTCCCTAGATGTGCCACTACGTTCAAGGGAGTAAATATGAGGGTGAAAATTCTCATTTTGAGACCAATGAAATTTAAGCTACAGCAAATTTAACACCAGCGTTTTTCCGTGAGGAAAGTAAAAAATCAATATTTTTTTACAATCTTTTTGAAATAAACTGTCAAAGTGAAATGTATTATAAATTTATAAAAAATGAAAAACTGAAGTTTTCAATCATTAATACTTGCCTCTAGTATGATTTTTCATGCAAAAATTTTTATACAAATTTTTATTTTAATTATTCAAATTTGAAACGGTTAGTCTTTTTGAAGTTTCTATTTTTAATTCTTTAATTTTTATACTTTGATTTAGAAAAATTTCTTTCCATTTTGTAAACTTGCAAACATATTGAAATATTTTAACTTTATATTGAAAAAATTATCATGATTCATATTTAAACCTTGTTCAATTTTAATTAATTTAAGTTTCAAATTTTAATAGTTCTGAAATATTAAAAATGAACATTTCTTAATAATGGAGATCAACTAATTTTATTTTTTTTTTAATTTTAGAATCTCAAATAGTCCACTTCAAAAAAGCTTTAATTCAAAACTGCATAAATTTTAATGTCTTACATTGATGTGTGGTAATGGTAATGGTATGGCCAACGGCCGTACCACGCTGAAAAAACCAGTTCTCGTTAGATCACTGAAGTTAAGCAGTGTTGGGCGCGGTTAGTACTTGGATGGGTGACCGTTCGGGAATACTACTAAGTACTAACTTTGTGCTGTTGGCGTGTCGTGGGTGTGGTGAGCCCACACTTGTAGTTATTTACTACAAGAAACTATCCACCTAGAAACACTACCCAAATCGGGTAGTGTCACGCCTACCCCGAAAAGGAAATGGCTTAATGGTAATGGTATACATCGGAAATTGTTAACTTCTTGACATTTTCAGTACTTAAATTTTTTTAACAATTCAAAAATGATTAAATCAATTGATATTTGAATTGTTTTCAGAAGTGTCTATTTTTAAAACTATAAAGTACGAGTAGAATTTTGGAGGAGTTTCGGTTTTAAATTTTTCTTAAATTAACCCCTGCCTAATCAACTACACGGAAAAAATTAGTTGTTGAATTTTTGAATGACTGAGTCAACCACTCCAGGATAGGGTTGAACGTATGTCATAAATTGGAAGAATCGTCTTACAAACCTTGATTGATACATGTTTAAATAGCTGTGAATTCGATCTCGAGTGTTTCCACTTTGTTTGTATTTATAATTATATGGTGCTCATTTCACGAGCACTTTGCTTCCCGTTATCAAATGTATTTGCTTCCCCATAGAGGAAGCATTAGTTATTTTTTTCAATAATAGACAAACCAAAGTCTTCATTTTGCTCAATTTAAAAATAGAAATTTACCAAAAATGAAAAATTACAAAATAATACAAAAAATGTTTTAAATACAAAGACAAATCAAATCTTGCGTTCGAAATAATAATTTTTTGAGCTGGAAAAGGGAAAGGAGAAGTTCTGTCGCACCCTATCCCTTTCCCAGCTTTGTGATTTCTTCACAAAAATTGTCATAATATTACTCTATTTGAAAATTTATGATCAAAAAGTCTTTTCTATTCATGCATCAACTTTAAATTATGTCGATGAAAAAAGTTTTTGTGTTTGAAACTGATGATTCAGATATTATAAATGAGCAGAACTTCCCTAATCTTCAATAAAGTGTATTATTGTTATTATAGATCAATCGATTCGTCTCGAATCAATACATCTTTTCTGTTCTTGCATCAACTTTGAATTATGTTAATGAAAAAAGCTTTTACTAGAAAAAAACGATTTTCAAAATATATAAATTACCATAACTTCCCTACTCTTTGATAAAATGCATTATTATTATAGGTCAATCGATTCGTTTCGAACCAAGGAATCTTTTATATTCTTTCATCAACTCTGAATTATGCTAATGAAAAAAGTTTTACTATAAAAAACCGATTTCCGAAATATATAAATTACCATAACTTCCCTACTCTTTGATAAAATGCATTGAAAGTATAGGTCAATCGATTCGTTTCGAACCAAGGAATCTTTTATATTGTTGCATCAACTCTGAATTATGCTAATGAAAAAAAAATTTCTATAAAAAACCGATTTTCAAAATATATGAATTACCATAACTTCCCTACTCTTCAATAAAATGTATTAATATTATAGATTAATCGATTCGTCCCGAACCAAGGAATCTTTTATATTCTTGCATCAACTTTGAATTATGCGAATGAAAAAAGTTTTACTATAAAAAACCGATTTTTAAAATATTATTCAGTCCTAGAAAAAAATGCAATAAATATTTTTAGAAATCCTTCAGTCAGTTTCAAGATATTAGTGAGGAAAGTAAGCTCTCCAAATTTCATGAATTTATCTGCAAGCGTTTTCTAGTTATCGTGTTCACAAAAAAGCGTGACATCCACACATCCACACACACCCACACACCCACACACACCCACACACCCACACACACACATCCGGACAATTGCTTAGAACATGGTATTAGACATTTTTTAATTAGGGAGGGTTCAATTAAATGAATTTAAATTTTTTGAAAAATGTTACCATTACAAAGCTTCCTCTATGAGGAAGCAAAAGTAGAAAGAGTTGTCGAAAGTACAAAATAATTTCAATGAAAATGTGAAGACCAGAGGAATAGAGTTCTTGAAACACTGATACACTAATGCTTCGAAGCCAGTCAATGAAACTTTCGATGACCCCTAACGAGTTTTTAGAAAACAGTGTAGCCAAGTTAAAAAAATATATATTTCGCGGTTATATTTACTACATTGTTATTCAGATAGACTTTCGCTTAAGTTATATTTATTTTTACAGATACACACGAACCTATGAAAAATCGAAACAAATTTTGCGGCGGAATTCGAACTACCTAACACCCACGTCTATGACGCATCGAACGCAACTTATCCCTAGCAACTAGACCCCACACGGAAAAAAGTGCTGGAAATTTTCATTGACAGATTCTGTGACTTTAGGATAGGTCTAAAAGCATTTGATAATTTGAAAATATCGTATTGGAAAATCATGCAAATAGTGCGTGAAGAAATAAAAGACTTCTTAAATTGCGTCCAGCATAGTCAGTGAAGCACTCCTAGACTCCATCAACAAAATATCACAGAAGAATGTGTAAGCCGTTCAACATTCCAATATTAAATTCTCAAATACAGTCAAGGAAGGGTTCGTAGACTGTCAAGCTAGCCATTTATGCTAATAAAAAAAATATATTTGTTGAATTCATAATATTGTTATCTTCAACTTATATATTTATTCAAATATTATTATAACACACACAATTATTACTTATATCAATCGCTCGCTTTTTACGCTCTAAAAAATCGGACGCACGCTGCGGGGATTCGAGCTACCTATCCTTGACACGAGACTAACGCAACTCATTCCTAACCGCGCGAGCCCCTCGGCTAATCGATCGGGCTGAAAACACAGTAAAAAATCTTGGCGTTCTGCTACAGCTGAAAACTGCGTGGCCAAGTAAAAAGAATTTTAGTGAGGACTGCGAATTAGACAACCTGCTGCAAGACTGAGTTTGCATAACAAATTAAAAACATTGTTTAAACAATTTTTTTTTCTAATGGAAAAATATAATTTTCCACAGAAAATTATTTTTTGACCAAGGGATGATTTTACGAAAAAAATCAGTTTTTTCTTCATTTAAACTAAAATTGTTTAAATAATTTTTTCAAATTTGTAAGATATAACATAAAAACTAATTTCACCGTTCGATTCTATGGAAAAAAATGAAATCCATGTAATGGAAATTTTTTTCAGGAAATTTCATATGTAGTATAAATAAATATTTACATAGTACATATCACGGCAAATGATAAAATTTCTGTTTAAAAATTATATTGAGTTATTCTTATTTTTCAAATTGAAGAATTTGATTCCAGATTGAAGAAATTGATAACAAGTTAACAAAAAATCAAACTTTTTGTCCCTTGTGCACTTTTTGTGAGACGCACTGTTTATAAGTTGCAGCGTTATAAAAAATTTATTTCAATAAAACTGATATATTTACCAAATCATATCAATAAATTATTGATGAACAAAATTTTAAACTTAGGAAAAAACTAACTTGCGTTTACACTCTTAAAAGATGAAAAAAATATTGAGATAGATTGGAAAATACTTTTTATAGATTGTTATTAAAAAATGGTTATTTTAAATGAAATTTTTTATGAGAAATAAGAATTTCAACAACAATCCACGAAAATTATTTTAGATTTTATATCAGAATAATAAATTTTGTTAAATAAATAAGGAAATTGTTTAAATAATGGTTGTGTATCTTTTTGAAAAAAAATAACCCAGATATTTCGATTCTACTAAGCATTTTTTTCTAAAAGGAAGAAGTTTCAAGAAGTATTAGTGTTGACTCGATTAACTTCTAAGCAACTTTTCATTATTCATTAAAATTATAAATAAGAAGATGGCTATTATGTAAATGTTTTTGTAACGAAGAACAAATACATTTTATTCTATTATCAGACACATTCTTATATTTCATTTCAATATTTTTATAAAAATTGTATATACAGAAATACGAACTTGAAAATAAAATCTGCTTACATCCAGTTTCTTGCAATGTAATAATAGCCATCTTCTAATTTATTTCGAATAGAAATAAGTGTATTATAAGTTATATCGCGAAGATTGAGAAAGACGTAGGAATACTTAATACCACTGAAAATTGTGAAGCCTGTAAATGTTCATTTAAGAATCAATCGTACAACTTTGTTAAATGAATTTGATATCTAGCAGAATAAGGTAGCAAGTGAATAACATTTTTCAGCTCATCTAAATCTTGGAGATTTAAATCCTTTACGCAACCAGTTGTAAAATTTTTCTTACAATTAATATCTTAATATCTTTATGCGTTTTACAATTACTTTTTGTTGTACATAATTTATTTGCACATTTATTCATTTTAAATCAGCAAGCCAATGGTAACCAATTTAGTTGTAGACTTGACGCACGCGCAGTGAATGAAGATGCGAGTTTCGGATGCACTTAATCATCATCCAGTGTCTACTTCAATCATACCAATGTGAATTTGTCTCTGAGCCCCACTGAGCGCGTCTCTGAAAATTCTCGCAGACAGACATGGACTGTTTTCCTCACTTGTATTCGAGTTCTTAGTTTTTGAATCACGCACTTATTCAATTCAAGTCTTTGCAAATATGAAGTTATTTTATAGCCACTTCATGACTGTATACATTTTTTTGTGAACTGTCTTATAAGAATTCCAAGCCTGTTGTTTCTTGACTGCGCTTGAAAACTTCCATGACTTTTCTTTATTTTTCCATGAGAATGTATGACCACTTTATAGAAAGTATACGAGACTTGATTAAAATGATGGCCTGTTCTGAAATCTAGCACTAATCTACGAACTGTTCCAAGACTTATTTTTTCCGTGCACGGCTAACTTAACGGATTGAATATTCTGCAAAAATCCCAGTGAAGAGCCAAATTTAAATCCGCGCTCATTTGTTCATTGCCGGTGAGCGCGACTCCATTCAGACTTATACATACCCCACTTCACCTGAGCGTCACTACGTGTTAAGACACGCATCAAATGTGACTGTACATTGTTAATATATAGATATGTAGAGGACAGTCAACGAATTCTTCGACAGCTTATAAATCAATTATTCGTTTCTGTGCTAGAGTTATTGTATTTCAAATCTTTTGGAATTTGGAGGACTTTTTATGAAAAATTGATTGCTTGTCTAGAACTTTGTCAAAATCTGCTGAATACAAATTCGGAAACTGATGTTTCTAGATTGTGTTCCAATAATTCGATGACTTTTTTCACTTTTTCGACGAAGTCTGCGATTCTTTAATCAAAATTATACGAGATTCTAAACAAACAGTGGCCTATCCTAGAATGGTTGACTAGTCAAGTAAAGTTTCGACAACTTATTTTTTCCGTGTAAATTCAGCAAAACACAGTAATAAATTATTCTTTCCCCTGTTCATAGAATATTTATTCTAAAGTAAAAAAAAGTTGCACAGTGTAAAATTCCATCAGACTCGTCGATATTAAACAAACACTTTCCGCGAAAGTAGAGCGAATCTGTTCAATTATATTTACTTTACACCATCGTTCCAGAATGTCTACATAGTTTTTCAAAGCATGAAAATAACTGTTTCTGAACCCTCTGCTGACACAAACCTCGAATTTCATATTTATTCTGTAAATTTAACTAATAATTAAAATAATGGTTATGAATTTTAATTGAAACATGCAATTTAGTTCAGTACTGAAGTTATCATACTATTATCATTATTATCAATTGCATGATCACACTAACTAATTTAATTACAGCCATTGGAAGGAGCCATGTGATTCTAGAAATTGGTGTTTTGAGCTGCCGCTTATTAAATTACTTCAACCATCATTTGGTCGTGAGAATAATTTGATACTATATAACCGTATGCGCGGAATTGCATGAATCATCTTACAGTAATATATATGTACCTATATACATCAATCTGGAAGCGTTCCCTCTGTAAACATTATTAATTAAACCACAGGGTGCCTGAGAAAACAATCTGTGTTTCACTTACCCACGTCAGTTAATTCCTATCTCGCGTTGGATGTTAATAATAATTATAATCTCAATGACGAAGAGAAGAAAGCAAATCCCCACGTTTATAATAAAAAATTAATAAAACAATCAGTTTTTCTTCTTCGAAATAAAAAAATATATAGTATAGTCAAACTCAAAATTACCTAATCTTTAAGGGTGTTTACTACATACAATTAACTTCAAAATTGAACGATTTTCAAAATGATTTATAAAATCAAAAAAAGTATACTTACTCATTATATATAATTTTGAAAGAGATCCTAAAGGTTACTTAAAAAATAGTTCGAGTTAAATTTTTGCAGCTTTTACCTACTGAACGATTTTCTCCTTGAAAACTTTCAGCAATTAAAAATGGGTATATTATCGTCAATTTTATGAATGTTTGATGGATTTTCATATTGACGGTGCGTGGAATAATAGTCTATTTGATATACAAAGATATATAGTTATTTAAATATTCTATTCTTTGTTGTTATTTAAGACAATATACACCATTTTCATTCATGTTTAATTAACAATATCTCAAGAGAAATTTCTTCTATCTTTCAGGATCAATGAATTTTATTTAAACAATCTCAAATATATGACCTTATACAATAAATAAAATTTTCTTCTTTGTATCATCTTTTTTTGTTTCGCTAGTCTCTATTGTTGTTCGCTAGTATAATTATGAACTTTGAGACGTTACGTGGACGTAGCCACAATTGCTAAGAGTTACAAGAGCTGCCGGATCGAATAAGGGCACATAAAATTATTTCACCGAGAGTGGGAAGTCCCCTGGAGGCTTTCTGGAACATTTTCGAATTTCAATTTTTAAACACTATATCTAGATGTAGAATTTCATTGCGCAAATTTTTTTCCTCAGGCAAAAAGTTGTAGCTTTCTTCGTTTTCTAATTAAAGCCAAAAAACTGTTTGGGAAAAATCGATTTTAATTCGTTTTTCACTTCAACTCGTGCTCAGTCAGTCAGTTTTTGGAATTTTCCAATAAAAGTTTCAGAGAATGTAGATCAAAATGTCATTTGACTGGTACAATAGAAGGAATTAGGGAATTAATTTTAAAAAAAATTTTAATAATTTTTTTCTGACGCTTGGCGCACATTGGACTTCTCTAACTTCCAGGGTTTCGTTTGTCGAGCGAATTTTCAGCAACAAAAAACTTCAAGCGAGAAAGTTATTAGCAACAGTACAAAGAAGTTTTCTGGAAAATTTTAGCCGAATCGAAGTGATATTTGAGGAATTATTAATGTGTCAAGTCGCGTGCGGCTATGCGACTCGCACGCGGACTGTAGCGAGAATTTCAGATCCGATTCTCAATACAGTTCACCGGCGCCAAAAAAAAAAATTATCAAGAAATCAGGTAATATCACATTATTATGAATTATTGAATAAATATACATAACATTGCATTAAAATAATTTATTTTAATTAAAAATCGTTTACTGTTATTTCATTAATATTAATTAAAAAATTTATAGACGTCTTTAATATAAATAGTATGCTTCCTGAACTTTTGATTTCTAATGAGATCCTTGTTCATAAGACTTCAAACGTTTGCAGCAGAGTTTAACTGGCTCAAAAACTTCTTCATTCTGGACTTTATTTGAAACAGATATATATATATATATATATAT
>CAKNXH010049599.1:0-13074 GCA_932178445.1 Andricus quercusramuli
TGCAAAAGCAACTTGTTGCAATTGCGGCATGACCGTTGAACGTAAATCTCAACGTTTTATTATAATTGCAACAGTTTACATATTAATTTTGTTTCCTTTATTAATTATAATGCCATATTACTTTACTATTACTTTAGCATTACTTTACCGTTACGCTGTAGCGTAATGTTTGCGTTCGGCCGGTCCGCCAGGGATGTAAGCGCTATAAATTTGAAATTTAGTCTACTTTTTTCATTTTTAACCTGTTATTATTCAATTTTAAAGGTTATAAATTACAATTGTGAAAAATAAGTAAAATACTTCGATTAATTTATATTTTAAACAAAAAACGTTTGTATACATACTTCAATCTAAATGCATTTGAAAACATTGAATTTAAAATGCGTTAAATTCAAGATATACTTCGAAAAGAAAACTAAAAGCAAAGGATCGGCTTTCAAAAGAAGCGACTAAAGTAAGAAAGTATTTTCACATTTCAACGTTCAAATTTAAACTTTAGACTTTTTCGCGTTGTAGAAATTTTTGATCTCAGAATTTGTTAATTTTGACCTAACCTATAGCTTATAACAAAAAGTGTGAATTGTAAGAAGAAAATTACAAGATCCAGGAGTCTAAATTATAATTACAGAAATTTTTCTGTACTTCTAGGGACGACTGAAATATCTCGAAAAATAAAATTCCCGAATCTGTAAAACTCCCTAATAATAAACTTCAAAAAATAATAAAATTCCCGAGCAGCTTATAATATTACCGAATTTTAAAATTCCCAGATAATAAAATTCCCGAAACAAAATTGCCGGATTATAAAATAACCGTAATAGAATATTCGATAATTGAAGGGTACACATGCAAAAGGAGTCAAGCGCCAAGTTTTCGAAATCGGGTTTATTAGCTCAAAAAATCAGATAAATTCTATTACACATGCCGGCCAAAGGATTTTTTTGGGGCATCATTTTTCAAAATTTGTGTTCTTGTGTTCACAGTCCGAGAAGCTTTTCTAACCACAAATTAAAAAATCAAATCTCATTTTTCGCGTCAGTTTTACACCATTTCGAAGTCATAATTGAATTTTCAAATTTCGCGAAACTGCATGATTTTTTTAAAACAAACTTTTTGGAAATCAATTCGTCCATTCAATAGCTAGAATTAAAATTTTTAGTTTTTTCTTAAACTGCAAATTGACTCCACAATTAATGTTGAAAGATGTTAAAAGTCGATACGGACCCAAAATCTAACCTCGAAACGTGACCTGTTTCATTCAATTCTCGAAACCGGATAGCTTTTTGTGAGCGAACTTTTTTTAGTTCGATAGAGCATGAAAGTATCTCGAAAGTATTTTCTTATTTTTTTCTTAAATGGTCCCGCTAAATTTACAACATGTTTTTAGTCATTCCTGAAAAAAGTGAAAAATGGCGCTTGACTCCTTTTGCATTTCTACCCTTCAATTATAAAATTCCAGAACTTAAATAATGAAAAAATTGTTTTTCAATAAATATTGTTTATTTATTGAAAATACGATAATAAAATATTTTCATCAAGGAAGTTTTTGTTTATTGTTTAAAGTTTTTAAAAATTAATATATGAATTTGAAACAAAAATAATTCTACAAAAATCGTATGAACAAATTAATGCAAAAACATGTGCGACTCAAACGGAACAAAAATTTCTCCCTAAATTTTCTTTGAAACTAATAAAATTTTGCAAACAAACATTGCAGGATTCCAATCAGCACTGATTTATTTTGAAGTTTCTTTTTAATTTTTTTAAGATCAACAATTTTTGGAGAACATTTTTTGTATTTAAAAATATATATACACTACGTACATTTTCAATTCAAAATTTTTTAGCTAGAAATATTTTTTCAACGATTGTTCTTTTAAATGTAAACAATAATGTTCAAACACATTAAACATTAAAAAAGTTTTTTCTTAGGTACAAATATTTGATTATTTCGACTCAGTGTTCAGTATTCATAAAACTTAAACTTCAAAGAACAAAAAATTATAATTTAAAAAAACATATACATATATCATTTATACAAAAACATGCACGTATTAGAAATTATAATATAAATATAAACATGATTATCTTTTTGAGAGTCCTACTCTCACAATTCAGTTTATTTATTACCATCATATCAGTGATTCGGTCATTATTAATTTTCAATTATTTTTTCCAAATAATTATGCATTTTCGGTGTACCTAGACCTAAACATTGCGCTATTTATTATTATATTCCAAAGTGCGGTGTTTATGAAAGGAAAGAGACGCATGTCAATCTTTTCTAACCTTAAAAAAGCTTTCAACTGCTTTACCGTCATATTTTAGTATTTTACTATGAACGAGAAAACAAGCGCTCGACTTCGTAGTACGGTGAGGGCAGCACCTCGATATGGCAGAAAATGTGATGTCCAATATATATGGTTCCCCCACTCCAACACCCCGTACCGCATCTACGTTTATAATATCTTTGGCGTAAAGCAGAAACTCAGACTCCCATGGCCAGGGTTGCGCACGTAATATACCTTAGGTAGTTCATGTAGTTTTTTACATACTTGATGTTTACATGTAATTTACGTTTTCAAGATGGCGACTGCACTTATATGGAACGTATGGAACATAACCATAACCTAATTCTTTAATACACCGAAGACACTGACTGACTTGCTTGACAGCTTCTTAATTTATTGAAAAATAATTAGAGGTGCCCAGGAAAAAAGAACCTATTGAAAAGGCGACTCCGTGAATTGCGTATGTGTCATTTGCAGATTGAGATTTTTAAAACTGAATTGGTTTGCGACTATGTGAATCGGTCAGTTTCTCGAATAGTTATGAATCTGCAATGTACTACAATGTCCATTTCAAGCAAAGTCATATTGAATCGGTTTACTTCTTTTTGAATGAGACTGATTTTTTTCAGGTTAGGCTGCCATATTTCACATGATTTTTAAAATTTATAAATTATTGATAGATTGAGAAAAATCATACGCAAGGCTACTAGATTCCTTTTGCTATTTTAGTTCTAGAGAATGTGAAGGCTTTTGTGGCTTACACGTCAGTCAAAAAAATAATAGAGAGTAAAATTCTGTTAAAAACCAATCGGCGGCAACCTGGAATTCCAGTGACAGATACGCTATTCAAACGACTTCGAAACCCATTCAAAGCAAGTGAATGGATTTTTGTTTCCTGGGTGGCAGACCCAGAAATTCCTTTTTGGAAGGAGTTACGTGTTATTTTAAGGAGGGAAAATGGCAAAAAATTTTTTTTGCCTCAGGTGGAATCGAGTGTTGTCAAATACGATTGAAATTAACTTACTTTGCATATTTTCAAACTTCAGTTCTTCCCAAGGGATTTTTTGTCCCTTTTCCTTTCTAACTTTTGATTCACTCATTTTTTTAATTTTATAAAAAATGATTCCTTAATCTCGTACTTGATGCATTCCGGAATACATGAGGTTATATTAGGCTCTTTTCCCTCGCCCAACTTTCAAGTCCGCCATTTTTTACGTTTATTACATTTTTCACGTATAATACTTAATATACGCATTATACGTATAAGGGACCTTCCACACGATTACAGTTCCGCAAGTTGAGGACATGCGCAAGTCATGAGTATAGTGAAAATAGAGATTTTTCCGTCAGCGGAAAAATCTCCGAATGGCGGTAATTTGAATGCTGGATTTTTTTTTAAATAGAAAATTTGATGTTTTTCAAATTATAGGCAAGTTTATTGAGCTGAAAATAATTATGGACGAATGAAGACGATGAATTAAATACATTTTTCAATGTTTTGACGAAAAGAAACGAGCACATGCCAAATCAGCTGATTTCTCTCAAAGTTATGTATGCATGAGTTTCGGGTGTTTCCTGTTTTGTCTCGCTTCTCAAACTGTTAATTATTTGATGACGGACTGGCGTGGGGTAGCGAAAGGATCACATTGAGTCGTGTCAAAGTCGACGGACAAGACCCCAGAATATGTATCACCATGATTATGAAAACACCTCTAAATACCTGTTGTCGAACTCAATCCAAAAACTGAGAGTCCTTAAAAAAAAGGTTTCACTGGAAGCCGGATATGAACCGACACCTCGCCTATCCATCAAAAGTGCATCAACCAATTCAGCCATCCCAGCAGGCACTCCTTTTGAACCCAAAAAAAGGTTTTCGGTTTTTGTAGAAAATTGGCACAGATGTAGCCTCCGGAAGCTACGACCACGATCGTTCACCGAACGATCGATCCCGACGCAACTGGAGGTGATACGTCGTCCGACTCGTCACTCCCCACAACACCAGGAGTTGATCGAGTCGGGAAATCACTGAACAAACACTCAAATCACTGAAGGTGACGTTAACTTTATTTGACGGATTTCACTGCCTGAACCGTGCACAAGACGCACTGGGTGTTCAACCAACGCAACACCCGGTAACTGGCCACACTCGCCCACACCTTGATGAATACTGAAAAGCCAGAAAAAAGGGTACAAAGTCTCAACAAGGGAGCTTCACACCACCACATGACTCCCCACTCCCACCAAAGGGAAAGCGCCTGAAACTCAAAGAACAAAGAGAGACCTTCAAGGAGAAAGAGCATTGGGCGAAAACCATTTGATTAACAATGAAACTTTGAATGTCACTCAACCAAGAATAACATCAAATAAATTATGAACATCCCGCCCGCCTCGTTCGCTGGACAAAACAAATTCCTATCATAAAGGTCAAGAGTTGAGTGCCGCCCGCCATGACGCACACAATAAATGTTCAGGTATAAGTAAAAATTCAGGTCCGCTCGCCATGGAACACAATTAGCCGCATGAAATCAGCGCACGACTGGCAACTAACACCATTTGACGATCGAGTGATTGAAGGTCCTAAAAAAAAAAGGTTTCATAGTGGCAGATCACACGAGTCGATCCTGTCCGGAACTAACAATCGTTACTCGTCCTTAACGGCCATGTCTCACGTCGGAGTAGAGGAGGGATGATAATCAACAAGACGTATCCAAGTTAAGGATTATGTTTCGGCACAGTTCATTTTTCTGAAATGTCTTGCACCTGTGGAGTAAATGAGTAGTAAGTGGAGTATCTGAAACAACTTGAGCTTTCCCGAGATCCTGCATCAGGAGCTTCGCGACGATAGTGATGAGACTCAGCCAGTCAACTGGATCAAGTAGCCAGGAAATAGCAGCCAGAACCTTCCTCTTGGTGATCGGGCGTTCACTCTCGATTACTGGTGCTCCCAATCGGAATTCGTCAGATACAGGATCCCAGGTGGCTCCCGAAGCGTAAACTGGGCCGTCGGTTTCGAACTGTGGCGACCCTTTTATGTAGTATGTCGCACGCAGGGATTCTATTCAATAGAGGAGAGGAGTTGGAGGCCTACTTCTTCTGATACATGTCTCCATATTCCAACAGCTGAATCAGTTGATCTCCAAGTTTAATGGCAGAAACCTTATCACTCACGCCTGATAATACATCATCAACATAAATATTTTTCTAAACCGAATTATCAGACATAGAGCGCATGACATGCCGTAGGTTAGTGTCCGAAGCTGACAGTGACCATCTTCGTCCGCTACTAGTTTCCTCTAACCGATACATTGAAGATCGACATCTCTTTCTCTCAATATCTCAATATATCAGTTCAACATTAGCAAAGAAACCACTTTAAGGTAATCCCCATCATATCATGATGGCTGCAAGGGTTTTGCGGTTTCGGACCTGGATAAAAACAAATTATTCAAGAAAAGATCCTGAGGAAGTCCTTCATGATGTATTGAAGACAATGCGAAATAAAAGACGACCATCTGCATTTCGCCAAACTGCGTGATGCGGAATGTAGTAAGTGGGCCTGAAGCTCGTAAGTCTTTCTGTGGGAGGAATAAGACGCATGTGCCCCAACCTGTCATAATCAGACACAACGCGCATACTCCTCATCAGCAAAGGTGTCTTTCTCCAATCGTTGACATACAGAAACGAGTATCTGTTAAGCTCCTTGCAGAGACTCTCCTGAGGTGTGAACAGCTTGGGTAAAGTCGAAGTGATACTTGGTGATATATAGTTCCCTGGCAAAGGCATATTTAATACAAGCTCGAAAGACGGGATCTGCGTATCTGGAAATAAGCTCAAGTAATGAATCTGGCTGCGGAGCAACCAGGAATGATTCTTTGTCGCTCAGCAAAGAACATAGTGTTCTTGATATTTGTCATCAAGGTTAACAACGATAATTGGCCCTTCCAAAGGTCCATGAGTCTCATGATGAGATATGTCCATGAATTTTCATAAACTGTGTGATGTTTGTAGACCTGCAAACAATCTTACTGACAAAAGAGAGTCCCAGTAAGGGATTTCATTTGACGAACATCGAACAATAGAAAATAAAGGGGCAAGGAAGAAAGTAATGAAGCTCGCATGCGATGCGGAGACCCGGGGAATCAAATTCGAAGTTGGCTTGTAAGACTATAATCAAGAATTGAGCGAAGTTAAATAACAAAAAACAACCAGACAAAATACACAATCTGTCATGGAAAGTAAGTTAGTCATGCCTGAGAGCCTGTCTCACGTTGCTTGCAAAATTGCAACAAATCCACAATCAATACATCTGCCATGCCTGAGAGCTGTCTCGAGGCGTTTGCAATGTTGCAAACCATCATACGGTCAGTAAGTAAGTTTGTCCTGCCTGAGCCTGTCGCGAGGCGTTTGCAATGTTGCGACAAATCCACAATCATGATATCTGTCATGTCCGAGAGTCTGAAAGCGAAGTTAATAATAGAAAACAACTAGACAAAATACACAAACTGTCATGAAAAAGTGAGTAATTCATGCCTAAGAGCCTGTCTCACGGTACTTGCAATGTTGCAACAAATCTACAATCAATATATCTGTCATGCCTGAGAGCCTGAGAGCGAATTTAATAACAGAAAACAACTAAACAAAATACACCTTCTGTCATGGAAAGTAAGGAAGTCATGCCTGAGAGCCTGTCTCACAGTGCTTGCAATGTTGGAACAAATACACAATCAATATATCTTTCATGTCTGAGAGCCTGTCTCGAGGCGTTTGCAATGTTGCAAACATTCACACCGTCAGTAAGTAAATTTGTCTTGCCTGAGCCTTTCTCGAGGCGCTTGCAATGTTGCAAACCATCAACCATCATTGTGTCTGTCATTCCTGAGAGCCTGTCTCGAGAAGTTTGCAATGTTGAGAACAATCTCATAGTCAGTAAACACGTTTGTCCTGCCTGTGAGCCCGCCTGCAGGCGTTCGCAATGTTGCGAACCATCACACAGTCCAGCCTGAGAGCCTGTCTCGAGGCGTTGCAATGTTGCAACAATCACATAGTCAGTAAGTACGTTTGTCCTGCCTGAGAGCCTGTCTGCAGGCGTTCGCAATGTTGCAAACAATCCATCAGCATTGTGGTTGTCATGCCTGAGAGCCTGTCTCGAGACGTTTGCAATGTTGAGAACAATCACATCGTCAGTAAGTACGTTTGTCCTGCCTGAGAGCCTGTCTGCAGGCTGTAACACGGGGGTAACTTGGCGGTATGGGCGACGAGGGCCACAGCCGAGCCCGTCCGGGAACCCACGACGGGTCCCGAACGTGTGGCCGACGTCGGGACTCGCCGCTCGTGCCGCCAGTCTCTCTCTCAGTGTTCGTGGGTGAACTCGTTTTCGGAATACTACGCCTGTTTCTTTCGTCCTTTGGGGACGCTATTCTACGATTATCTCTTTCGTCCTTTGGGGACACTATTCTACGATTATTTCCTTCGTCCTTTGGGGACACTATTCTACGATTGTTTCTTTCGTCGAGGATACGACAACTACGCTCTGTAAGCCAATTACATAATTTTACTTATGAACCCTTGCCTATTTCAATGTGTCTCACCCCCTTCTCGGTTTTCCAATCTCCCAATTTCCCTCCTCGGTATTACCTCCGTAACACCTGGCGCCCAACCCAAAATCCCACACTTTTTTTTCCTTATCAAAATTTAAACCCGCCGAGAAAAGAGACACGAAAATTACAGTAAAATACTAAATTGGACTCTTACTATTGAACTTAACTCTCTCTTGCATGCCATTGATCCTTAATACCTTGCCAGATTTACAATTAAGGATTTGTGATTTCATATACGAAAACGATTTATATATTTGTGCCAATTATCTGATATATGTATATTTATGCAAATGATTGAAATGTGCCAATAACCTGATATATGCTTGTGCTCTGATTTTTATATGCCATGATTTGTTTAATAATGTATTACTTGTAATATTTGTCGTATATTTTTCACAATGTTTCGCCACATGCTCGCACGCGACGTTTGGAAAAGCGTAGTCCGAAATACGCAGTAAAAACCCAAAACGGAAACGAATTGAGCAAATTTTTCGTTTTTAGAAATGGGGACGGAATGCACTTGCATCTAAAAGAATGGACTGAATTCGATTAAGAATAAAAGTGAAATCGGGAAAGATCATATGGGGGATTTAGTTCTTCTTCGAAAATTTTAACCGCTGAACGGAACGAACCGTTCAAGCGCGCAAGCAAGTTCGTACGGTAGCGAGCAATACACGCGAGTCGCGGCAAGGTCACGCGACGTACTTTGTAAACAAAGCATCGGAGAGCAGAAATAAGCTCAATTTGGAATCCCGTAATAACCAAAACAGTATCTAACTAAACTATGTAATTTCAAACCAAAATAAAGTCCGAAAGGACGAAACAAGACTCTGATAAAATTTCAAGCTACGAATTAGAGAAAATAAAATATACAGAGTGTCCAATTAAGACAACTCCGACAAGATTAATATTTTTAATGAAACTCAGGTCGGGTAAAATTAAAAATAATATGCCTAACCAAACGAAAACGGTAAATGACCACGATAACTTGGATTTGGAAGGTGCCGCCGCACTTCTAATCCAAAATAAGGATTTAAATAAGGTCGCGACGAAACCAACAATTAGAAAAACGGTTTCGATCACACCCCAAAGTTTAGGAGCAATCCCAAATACAATTAATAGATCAATAGGTCGCGGTGGAGGGCCCACGCGAAAAAACATAGAATCACTCGGTATAAACAATAGGACGAACCAAGACAGATTAACTCAAAGTACTCAACCTAACAGAACCTTTGACCCCATCGACGAGACACTCTTTTGGGATCATGAAGATCTACCAAACCTAGACGGACCGTACCCCAAAAACAAAATAAGACAGGAAATAAACAACGAAACATTCCAATGCGATTCATTCCTCGAAAATAATACACGTTTTATTTCGGAAACCGATGAACTTTTAGAAAGCGTAGAATTCAACGAATTTATGAATCAACAAAAGGAAAGATTCTTTAAAGAAAGGGAAGAAAGGGCAAACAATTTAGGGATAAGACTAGACCCGCCAGCAAATAGCTCATTTGAACCTAGAAAGAAAATAATCAAACCAAATTTCGGGAAAAATAGAAATGAATCTCATAACAGGTATTCGGTCCAATTCGATATAAGAGAAAACTTTCAGGAAGATAATCAGAATAATATGGAAAATAGTAGTAGATTAAGACATAATAATTTAAAATTACAAAACTCTGAGGACAGCGAACCTGTAGAGAACAGAACAAACTCAAAACAAAACAAACGACATAGACTCTCGACGACAAGGGAAAGGTCAAACAGACACTCTAGAATCCATACAAATAATACAGATAACGATAGCGAACCTGAAAATGATTTAAATAATTTGACAGTCCCAGCAACTTATTTTCCTTTCGGAATGATCCAAACCCCTTTCCAAATTATGAGTAATTGGCCAATTAAATTTCGTAATAATAAAGACGATAGTCCCGCGCATTTCTTGAAGGAATTAAAAAGATTTAAAAGGGGTTACAAAATAAGCGACCGTGACATTTTAGAAAATTTAGACGCACTATTAATTGAAGACGCAAAAGACTGGTGCGAAATAAATAAAAATTCTTGGAGATGTTTATCTGATTTTTTCGAAGATTTTAAAAACGCGTATATCGACGAAAGATTTTCTGAGGAAATTAGGCAAAAAATTAAATTTTGTAACCAAAAAAGAAATCAAGACATCCATTCGTATTTAACGGAAATTAGAAAACTTTTTACTAAACTCTACCCTAGAAAAAGTCTGGAATGGGAATTGCGCAGAACGTACGAAAACCTTAGAATCGAATATAAAATGTATATAAAAAGGAATGATTTCGAAACTTTCGAAGAATTAGAAGACTTAGGAAAAGAATGGGAAACTGAGCTAGCCAAATCCAAAATTCGAGGGCAAGTCCTACAAATTACCGAACCTAAAATAGAGGATAAATTAGAACAAAAACGCAATAGCAGTAATGGGGACGTAAATAATTCGGAGTATAATAAATATTTAAGGGAAAACAAAAATAACCAAAACGGAAACCAAAGTCAAAATAACCAAGGTAAAAAACAATACAACAATCGATTCCCATTTACACAATTTGGATTTCCATTCCCACCTTTTCCAAACCAATATCAACAAAACTTCAGACCTAGACTTCAACCGAATTACCTACTCAGATTCACAAACAATAGATCCAGATACCCTTATAACCCTTACTACCAAATGCTACCTATGTTCAACCAAATGTCATTAGGCTCTAATAAAGTTCCAAATAAACCAATGATAGAATTCCCCCCAGAAAAAGCCGAAATTAATTCAGGAAATAATAACAAACAAAATTCCCAAACATCGGATTTCGGTAATAAAAATCAAAAATCAATTAAAAATGACAAGGACTTACAAGACAAAACAAGTTCTAACTCAGACAAAAAACAAGACAATAAAACAAACGTGAACGTAAACACAAACAATTCAAATTGTTATCATTGTGGGTTAACAGGCCATTTCAAAAGAGAATGCCCATATCACGTGTATAACCAGGGAAACTGGAAGGGCGGGTACTAGGGCCAAAAATACTAAAACCTAGCACCGAAACGCCGGAAATCTTAAATTCGGATAAAGATGAAATAACAGAAACACGTTTTCATCTAATGACAAAATTCGAAGACAGCTTATTTAGAATTTTAGTAGATACAGGTGCCACACATTCGTACGCTGGCAAGGAATTACTGGAAAAAATCCAGAATTCAAAATTTTCAATTTTTAAACCCGTCTCGCGAAAATTAATGGTCGCGAATGGCGAAATGGTCGACATAATTGGGCAAGTAGTAATCCCAATCAGAATCGGTATACACACAAAACAGGTTATGTTCAGGTTGGTACCAAAATTAAATTCTGTAGGCATTTTAGGCACGGACATGCTAAAAACCCTACGGATGACCCTAAATTATGACTCTGAAACTTGGTGGATACCAGGGAGTCCCCCCACTTACTACCCAATGGAAACCTATCCAAACTCACTACCACTCCCCATAAATGAGAATAAAACTAAACCTGACATTGAAGTAAAAGAGAAAAAGGAAGCGAAAAACGAAAAATTTAGAAATAAACCAGCGATTGAAAAAGAAAAAAATAGAAATCCAGATGGTAAACCGAAATTCGGAGGTAGCATTAACCTCAAAAGCACAAGAGAGCTTAATAAAAGTAACCCAACTGTAAAAGATAGCGAAATCCCCCTAGTCCCTATCAATCCTAACCAATCCCCAAAAATCAAAAACGCCCAAATTCCTGTAACAAATCCTATGAAAGATATCCCAAGCCTAATGAACATCCCTACGAACAACAAATTCCAACCCCTAGAGAGCATCCCCACCCCCGACACTAGCGACGATTCGTGCATAGAAGACTCATTCAATTTAAATAAACCTAGAATTAGAAAAAAGGGCATGAAAAATAATTCAGGAAAAACTTATCTTAATAGCGAATACGAAAACAAATACAAAAATTGCGATGTCAATCTTTGGAAAGATAACAAAGTTACCAACCGAAAAAAATCGGAAACTGGATCTTAAAAAGTAAATGAGATATCAGAAAGGGATAATAGGAATCAATGGATTCATTTTAAAAATAAAGCGGTTAAATTAAATAATATTACGGATACCTTAGGAAAAATCGACGAACAAAATTATGGTTCGCCAGAATATTGCGAGGGTATTGTTGAGCTAAACGAAACCCAACAATCCCAACTAGAAAAACTCTTGGAGAACAAAATAAAAATTCACCAGGGAAAAGAGCATAGGGCGACTCATTTAACAAAACATAAAATTGACGTGCAGGGCCACGACTCCATAAAACAGCGATATTACCACGTGAGCCCAAAAATAAAAGAAATAATTTATCAAACAGTTGATAAATTATTGGAACAGAAAATAATAGAACCCTCTTGTTCAGATTGGTCAAATCCTATAGTTATGATCAAAAAACCAGGGAAAGATTATAGATTCTGCTTAGATTTTAGAAAAGTTAACAATATTACAAAAAAAGACCTCTACCCAATCCCACTCATGACAGAAATACTGGACACACTAAGATCAGCAAAATTCATTTCAAAAATTGATTTAAAATTAGCGTATTTGCAAATCCCATTAGAAGAAAATTCAAAACCAATTACAGCATTCACAGTCCCTGGAAAAGGCATGTATCAATTTAAAAGGATGCCATTTGGTATAACAAATGCTCCAGCCACTTTCCAGAGACTGATGGATAAAATCATCACTCCAGATTTAAAGCCAAACGTTTTTTGTTATTTAGACGACATAGTGATCGTGACTCAAAATTTCGAAGACCATTTAAAATATTTAAATATCGTATAAGATAAAATCAATGATGCAAATTTAACGATCAATCCGGACAAATGCGAGTTCGGCTGTTCGGAAATCAAATACTTAGGTTTTAAAGTTAACGACAAAGGACTCCAAATAGACGATGAAAAAATACAACCAATTCTAGAATTTCCAAAGCCTAAAAATATTAAACAATTACAACGCATAATAGGGATGGCAAGTTGGTACAGGAAATTTATCCCACACTTTGCCGAAATAATAGAACCGATGAACAGACTACTGAAAAAAGATAAAAAATGGGATTGGGGGTTAGAGCAAGATGAGGCTTTCCAAAAAATTAAAGATCTCCTTACTTCAGCACC
>CAKNXH010049601.1:0-10415 GCA_932178445.1 Andricus quercusramuli
TTTAAAAATTCGTCTTTTTGGTTCAGAATTAATTATTTTTGGTTGAAAAATTAATTATCTCCTTCAGACCTCCTTTTTCTTGGTTCAAAATTATTTATTTAACTGAAAAGTGAAATATTTCATTTTTGGTCACATTTTTTTGCAAATTATTTTCTTTCGAATTATTTTTTACTATTTTGTTGAAAGTTTTTTTTGGTTTAAAATTAATTTTTGAACTTAAAAATTAAGTGTTTCATTTAAAATTCGTCTTGTTTGTTGAAATTCAACTGTTTTTTATTTAATATTAAAATATTTTTCGATTGAAATATCAACTATTCAATTTTTCGTTGAAAATTCGTCTTTTTTATTCAAAGTTATACTACTTTGTTAAAAAGTAATTTTTTGGTTGAAGATTCATTACTTTAGCCCGAGGATGCGATAACAAATATTCCTTTTCATGAGAAAATTCCCATATTGCACATTTTTCCAGTCCAGAATTTACACAATTGAACCTTTTTCCCTTTTTTTAAAAAAGAATTTCGCTTTTTCTCGTTTTTTTCGCTTAAATGCGAACTAAATTAATAGAACTTACTAAGAAAATCCAACTATTTTTTATTAAAAGTTGGTTCTTTTCAGTTGAAAAGTCAATTGTTTTCTCAAACATTTGACTTTTTACCTTGAAAATTTAACTCTTCTGTTGAAAATTCATCTATTTTGTTGAGGATTAAACTGTTTTGTTAGAAATTCGCCTTTTTTTTCGTTGAATTTGACTGCGAGAAAATTATTTTGTTTTTTGTTGAATATTAATTTTTTTAACTGAAAATTTAACACCATTTTTGGTTGATTTTTTTTTAGTTGAAAATTAAACTATTTGTTTGAAAATTCATGTATTTTATTGCGAATTCGTGTATTTTGTGAACTCGTTTCTTCGGTCAAATGTATAATATTAATTTTCTTTGTTTAAAATTCATCTATTTGGCTAAGGATTAAACTATTTTTTTCAAAAATTCGCCCTTTTTTTCGTTAAATTTGAGTGCGAGAAAATGATTTTGTTTTGTTGCAGTTAAAAATTAAACTATTTGTTTGAAAATTCATGTATTTTGTGAACTCGTTTTTTTGCTTAAATGCAAACTGAAACTGAAGAAAATCCAATTATTCTTGGTTGAGAGTTCATTCTTTATGTTTCAAGAGTCAACTGTTTTCTAAAGCATTTGACGTTTTTTTTCGTTGAAATATTAACTATTATATTTTTCATTCAGAATTCATCTTTTTTGATTGAAAATTCATCTTTTTTGGTTGAAGATTCATATCTTTGGATGAAGATTGAATTATTTTGTGAAACATTAGATGTTTTGCTTAAAAATTCATCTTATTTGATGGAAATTTCATCTTTGGTTAAAAATGCAACTGTTTGTTCAAAAATGAATCAGTTTGAATTTAGGATTCAACTATTTTGTTGAAAATTTATATTTTCGTGTAGAAAATTCAACTATTTTCGTAGCAAATTCAGTTATTTCGTTGAAAATTTAACTATTTGGTTGAAATTTCACATTTTCCGGTTGAAAATTCAACTTTTTTATACAAAATTCGTCTTTCTGGCTTAAAATTCCAACAGTTTGGTAGAAAATTTAACTATTTGCTTGAAAATTAAAATGTTTGATAAGAAGTTAATATTTTTTATTTAAGTATTCAACTATTTGGTTGAAAATATATGTATTCTGTTCAAAGTTGATATTTTTTTGGTTAAATTCAATTTTTTTCAATTTAAATTAAAATCTTCTTTTGTTTAAATATCAACTGTTATATTTTTCGTTGAGAATTTGTCTTTTTGGACTACAGTTTATGTTTTTTTGGTAGAAAAGTCATCTTTCTTGGTTAAAAAAGAATTTTTTTGTTGAAAATGCAACGGTTTTTGTTCCTAGTTTCTAATTAAAAATTTAAATCTTTTTCGTTGAAATATTATTATCATTATTATATTCATATTTTTTAGTTTAATATTGAATTTACAAACCAAAAATATAACAGATGTTTCAATTTGCAGTTAGAAAAGTAAATTAAAAAAAAACGAGTTTTCAGCAAAATTAACTAATTTTCAACTAAAAATATATATTTTAAACCGAAAATGGAATAGTTATATCTGCAGTTAAAAAAATTAATTTTCATCTAAAAAGTAACGAATTTTCAGTCAAAGAAATTATTTTTTAATCACAATGATGAATTTTGAATCAAAAATAGGAAATTTTGTCCAAATAGTGGATTTTTTAACAAGAAAGATTATATTTCTATCACAAAAAGTAAAATTTCCACAAAAAATGTAATAGTTGTGAATTCTCAACTAAAATGTTGATACTTCAATTTAAAAAAATTTAATTTTTAACCAAATACATGCATTTCAAACTAAAAAGAAAATTGTCGAACAAAAATAAAGTAGGATAATTTTCAGTCAGTAAAGTAAATTTCTAAACAAAACGCGAAAGAATTTTCAACCAAAGAAATTAATTTTTAACCAAAAAGATGAAATTTCGACTAATTCAAAATTAATTTCTATCTTTAAAAATTCGTTTGTTTTTTGTTTGGTAATTTATTTAACTGACTGAAAATTATCCTACATTATTTTTGGTAGAAAATCGATCTTTTTAGTTTGAAATGGATGTATTTGGTTGAAAATTAAATTTTTTAAATTCAAGATTCATCATTTTAGTTGAAAATTTACTTCAATTTATTACATTTTTTTGTGGAAAATTCACCTTTTTTGATAGAAATATAATCTTTTTCGTTAAAAAATTATACGTTTAGTAGAAAATTTAACTATTCTACTTTTTGTTGATAATTAATTTCTTTCATTGAAAAAAAAAACTGTTTAGTTGAAAATTCTTTTTTTTTTTGTTGTTGATAGAAAATTCGTCTTTTGGATTTAAAAATCCACTATTTGGACAAAATGTCATATTTTTGGTTGAAAATTCATCATTGTGATTAAAAAATATTTTCTTTGGCTGAAAATTCAGTTTTTTACAAAAAAACGACGGATTTTCAACAAATAGTTAAATTTTCAAGTAAAATAGAATAGTTTAATTTGCAGTAAACAAAATTAATTCTCAATAAAATTAAAAAATTGCATTTTTTGGTGAAAAATTAATCTTTTTATTTGAAAATTAATCTTCTTGTTTAAAAATTCATCATTTTTTAGTTGAAAATTGTTCTTTCTGGTTTAAAAATCAACTATTTCAGTTGAAGATTCATTATTTTATTTGAAAACTCTTATGTAGGCTTAAAAATAATTTTTTAAACTAAAAATGTTACTATTACATATTGGGTTGCAAAATATTATTTGTTTAGTTCAAAATTCAACTATTTAGTTAAAAATTCATGCATTTTGTTGAAAATTTTTATTTTTTGTTAGAAAATTAATCTTTTTATTTGAAAATTAATCTTGTTTAAAAATTCATCTCTGGTTGAAAATTCAAGTGTTCCAGTTAAGTATTCATCGTTTTAGTTGAAAATTCATCTTTTTGGTTTAAAATTTAACTATTCCAGTTGAAGATTCATAATTTTATTTTAAAATTCATCACTCTGGTTGAAAGATGAACTATTTTGTTGAAAACCCGTTTTTTTTGGTTGAAAAGTAATACTTCAACTGAATGTTAAACTATTCCATTTTTTGTAATAAATTAACATTTTTTAGTGAAAATTTTAAGTATTTTTTCTTTGTTCTCTGTTGTTGTGTTAAAGGATGTTTAGAATGAACGTCATAAATTAAAATAAATATTTGCGGAAATTTGAAATCGTCCGCCGAATCGCCACCCTGATATTGTGAATAATTCTATAAGTTTTTTATTTCGTCTCCGCGAATATAGAATGTTACAAGTATACATTTTTTTGTAACATTCAACTTACAAATTATAAAAATTATTGGTTGAAAATTTCGATTTTAATTCAGTTTCAAAAGGTTTCAAAATATTTCAAAGATTTTAGAATATTTAAAAGGATTTTGAACATTTTACAAAGATTTAAAGGATTTCTAAGATTTTAAAATATTTCGAAGATTTGAAATGATTTCAAAAGGTTTAAAAACGTTTGAGAAGATTTGAGAAGATTTCACTATTAATTCACTGGTTTCAACGAATAAAGAAGATTTCACAAACAAAGATTTAAGAAAAATTTCACAAATATTTAAAAAGATTTGATGAAGATTTAAACAATTTCACAACAAATTCCCAAAGATTTTGAACATTTCATAAAGATTGCAAGGATTTCAAAGATTTAAAAAAGGCATGTACACCAGATTTCAAAGATTTCGAACATTTCCAAAGATTTCAAAACTTTCAAAGGTTTCAAAGGTTTTAAAGGTTATAGTAAACTAGATTTTTCAGATTTCAAAAGATTTTACACAGATTGATAATATTGTTATGATTTTTAATGAATAAAAAAGATTTCAGAAAGATTTCATGGACGTTTCATAAAGATATCAAAATAATACAAGAATTCCAAAGTTTCAAAACATTTCAAAGATTTTAAACGTTTTCAAAGATTTCAAATATTTTACAAAAATTTGAAAATATTCCAAAAGAGTTCACAGAAATGTCAAGATTTTACAACGATTCTAAGTACTTCAAGAGATTTCAACGAATTCACAAAGATTTCCAGGTTTTCAAAGACGACTTATGTTCGCAAAAAATTAAGAATTTGTTTATTTATGGTTCTGCCTTTTTTTATAAATTATTGACCAATAAAAAATGAAATGGCTCATTTCTTACATGGATAACAAATGAAAATACCTTGAATTTCGTTCCTAAGAATCGCTGGACACCCTGAAAATAGTTTAAATCCTCAACCAAGACGGATTAATTTTCAACCATAATAATAAGATTAACTTCAACTTTAATTTATCGAAAATTCCCTAACTCAGTCGGGTTTTCTCTGATATTACCTGACTTTCTGGAATTACCTGACCTGTAGCATCTCTGTAATTAAAAAAAAAAGTATATGTTTATTTCACTGTAGAATGTTTTTGTAAAAATATATGTATTAATTATGATTTATATTGGTTTAAACAATAAATTCTTTAAATGCTCTGTAAATGCTCTGTTCGAGCTTAAATGATGAGCATATTCTCGTGAGCATTTTTTCAACATAAATTCTTGAGCATTTAAGAACTCTAATTTTGGGCTGTGAAGTCTGAATCTGACCAATGACCTGCTAAAATGTATGTTTTCTTTTCTAATGAAAGAATTTTCTTTTCAGAAATGAGGAAAACGCAACAAGGACAGGTTTATTTCTACCACGTACCAACCGGCTCATCAACCTGGCACGACCCACGAATCCCCCGCGATTTATCAGCCAACGAATTGGACCTCGGCCCACTCCCGAGTGGCTGGGAAATGCGCCAAACTCAGAGTGGACGGGTCTACTTTGTTGATCACAACAACAGAACGACACAGTTCACAGACCCGCGGCTCTCTACTCAGATAATAAACAATTTGTTGAAAAGGCAATCGAACGGTACAAATCAGGCAAGCAACACGAGCAATTCTGGCACCAGGAATGAATCAGTTGTTACAGCATCTCCGACAACACCCACAACTCCTTCAAATACGAATCAACCGAGACCGCGAGTGGAGCCACCAAGCAATAATAATTCCATAACCGAAAGCTCGCCGGTGCAACAGACTGTTTCAGATTTGCCGAAAGAATTGATGGAAAGTGAATTGCTGCCCAAGTACAAGCGAGATCTCGTGGCGAAATTGAAATGTCTGAGGGCGGAATTGAATGCCCTGCAACCGCAGAGTGGACATTGTCGGCTCGAGGTTTCCAGGAATGAAATATTTGAGGAGTCTTACAGGCTGATCATGAAGATGCGACCCAAAGATATGAGAAAAAGACTTATGGTGAAATTCCGCGGTGAAGAAGGTCTCGATTATGGTGGTGTGGCTCGTGAATGGCTCTATTTGCTCTCTCATGAAATGCTGAATCCTCAGTACGGACTGTTCCAGTATTCCAGGGATGATAATTACACGCTGCAGATCAATCCTGATTCGGGAATCAATCCTGAACATTTGTCCTACTTTCACTTTGCAGGCAGGATAATAGGTATTGCTGTTTTCCATGGTCATCATGTGGACGGCGGATTTACGACACCTTTTTACAAAATGCTGCTTAATAAGGCAATCACGCTCAGTGATATCGAAGGCGTTGATCCTGATCTTCATAGAAGTCTCACGTGGATGTTGTAAGTGATTTAATTTATTTCTCATCGAAATATAAATTTTATTTTGATATAATTGCTCGCTAATTAATGAAACTATTTATTTCAGTTTGTCTTTAAACATATTTTCAAACTTCTTTGTCAGATTGGCTGAAATGAACCTTTATTTAATTTTAAAATTAAAATTTATGTTCCAAAAACCTAAATTTTAAAAGATTTCATGATTTTGAGGATTACAAATATTGCAAAGAATTAATAATAATAATCAACAAGTGTTCACAGCTAATGCATTCTGTTTGCCAGAAAATTCCAGTATTTTCAATATGAATGACACCTTTTTTCCACTTAGAATTCTTTGAAATTGGCAAATTAATGTTGAATAACAGTCAAAATGGTACTTTTACAGTAAATGAAAAATAACAATTTTTCTATATATTCATTGCATTATTTACGTTTACATAATATAATTTTTAAAGTCAAAACTTAGCACAAACTGTCAATTTTTCCTATAATCTTTTGGCTGGAAATTTCATTTTCTTTAGATAAAAATTAGTTTTTTTATTGGAAATTAATTTTTTTAACTAAAAATTTAACTATACCATTTTTTGTCGAAATTTTTTCTTTTTTTTTTTGTAGATATTAAATTTTTTTGGTTGAAAATCCAACTGTTTGGTTAAAAATTTCACTATTTTGTTCAAAATTTACTTTATTCAGTTAAAAACTTATTTATTTAACTTAAAATTAAACTATTCTATTCTTTCGTTGAAAATTTAACTTTTTTCAGTTAAAAATTCATTTATTCTCTTGAAAATTTATCCTTTCTTAGTGGAAAATGCCATTAAAAATTAAATTATTGGGTTGAGAATTCGTTTTGTTTATTGAATTTAAAAGTAATTCTTTTAAACTAAAAAAATAACTATTCCATTTTTCGTCGAATTTTTATTTATAGATATGTAATTTATTTGGTTTAAAATTCATCTTCTGGGTTAAAGATTCAACTATTAGGTTGAAAATTCCATTAAAAGTAAAAATATTTGTTTGAAAGTTTGTTTTTTTGCCGAAAATGTTGTTTTTTTCACTAAAAATGTAGCTATTTCGTTATTGCTAGAAAATTGATCCTTCTCAGTTGAAAATTCACTTATTTGATTAAAAATCGTGTTTTTTTGTCAAAAATTGAATTATTTTGGTAGAAAATGCATATTTTTTAGGTTTTAAAGATGGGAAAATCTTTCCCGATTGAAAATTGAACTGTTTTGTTGAAAATTCTTATTTTTTGGTTTAATTCAACAGTTTTTTTTTCAACTATTTGGTCGAAAAAATGTCCTCTTGGATGATTGAAAATTCTTTCTTTTTTTTGGTAGGGAAGTCATCTTTCTTGGATGAAAATGAACTGTTTTGATTGGAAATTCAACTTTTCATGTTGAAAATCCAACTTCTATCTAAAAAAATTGCATTTTCGTCTTGAACTGTTTTGCAGAAAAATTTTCTCCTGGATTAAAAATTTGTCATTTTTGGTTCAAAGTTGACTTAATTTGGTTTTGGTTACGAATTCATCTTTGTAGGTTGAAAATTTTTTAAATTTAATTGTTTGGTTGAAAATGTAACTATTTTGTTGAAAATTCATTGTTTTTTTTTTATTGAAATATAAACTATTTAATTTTTCTATTAGAATTCATTTTTTCGAGTTGAAAATTCAAGTGTCTTGTTAAAAATTCGTCTTTTTGTCTTGAAAAGTCAACTATTTTGGCAGATTTGTTTGAAAATTGGATTTTTTATTAAAAATTCGACCACTTAGTTGAAAATTTATATTTTTAGTTTAAAAATTAAACCATTTGCTTAAGAATTCAACTTTTTTGTTGAAAATTCGACTCTTGTTTGAAACTTCAACTATTTGAGTGTAGATTCAACTGTCTGGTTGGAAGTTGTTTTTTTTTAATTTAAATATTTGTTTGAAATTTCATGTTTCTGGGTTAAATATTAAATTTTTTGTTGAAGATTTAACTTTGCAATCGGAAAACTTTACTTTCTAAAAAGTTCGTCTTTCAGCTTGAAAATTATAATGTTTGGTTGAAAATTCAAATGTTTTAGTTGAAATTTAGTTGAAGAAATCTTTTTTGTTTGGAAATTCGACCATTTGGTTGAAAATTCATCTTTTTAGGTTGAAAAATCGACTACTTGGATAAAAATTCTCCTATTTCGTTGAAAATCGAATTATTTTGTTGAAGATTCAACGGTTTGGTTAAAAAGTTATCTTTTTGACTTGAAAATCCAACTATTTCGTTGAAAAAGGAATTTTTTGTTGGTTCGTCTTTTTGGTAGAAAATTAATATTTGCAGGTTGAAAGTTGAACTGTTTTGCAGAAAATTCGTCTTCTGGGTTGAAATTTTTCATTTTTTGTTAAAAGATGACCTAATTAAAAAAAAATCATTTTTTGGTTGAAAATTCATCTATTTTGTTAATTTTTTTTACTGAAAATTTATCTTTTATTTAAAAATTCAACCATTTATTTGAAAATTTAATAGTTCTGGTTAGGAATTGATCTGTGTCTAGGAAAGTCAACTATTTTGGCAGATTTGGTTGGAAATTGAATTTTTTATCAAAAATTCGACCACTTAGTTAAAAATTTATCTTTGTAGTTTGAAAAATAAACTATATGCTTAAGAATTCAACTATTTTGTTGATTGGAAGTCATTTTTTTCAAATTTAAATATTTGTTTGAAAATTCATGTTTCTGGGTTAGATATTACATTTTTTGTTGAAGATTCAACTTTGCAATTCGAGAACTTAACTTTCTAAAAAATTCGTCTTTCAGCTTGAAAAGTCAAGTGTTTAATTGAAAATTCAAATGTTTTTGGTTGAAGTTTAATCTTTTTTGTTTGGAAATTCAACCATTTCGTTGAAAAATCATCTTTTCAGGTTGAAAATTCGACTATTTTGTTGAAAAAGGAATTTTTTTGGTTGAATCTTTTTTTGTTTGAAAATGCAACCATTTTAATTGAAAATTCATTTCGTTGGTTGTCAATTAAATTATTTTGTTCAAAATTCGTCTTTTTGGTAGAAAATTAATATTTGCAGGTTGAAAGTTCAACTGTTCTCCAGAAAATTCGTCTTCTGGGTTGAAATTTGTAATTTTTAGTTAAAAGTTGACCTAATTTAAAAAAAAAAAATGATTTTCCTGGTTGGAAATTCATCTCTGGTTGAAAATTCAACTATTTAAAAAATTTTTTTTTACTGAAAATTTATCTTTTTTGTTTAAAAATTCAACTTTGTTAAAAATTCATTTATTTGGTTGACGTTTCATCATTTTCGTTAAAATCTCCTTCTTTTGTTCAAAATTTAGTTATTTTGTTGAGAATTATGTTTACTAGATGAAAATTAATTGCTTTAACTGAAAAAATAACTCGTATATTTGTTTGGTTCACAATTTATCTTCTTATGTTAGAAATTCAAATATTTGGTTCGAAATTCCTGTATTTTATTGAAAACTCGAATTTCGTGGGAGAATATGTAATCTTCTTGGTGACTAATTCATCCTTTTGGTTGAAAATTTGAAAATTGATCTTTTTAGTTGAAAATGAGATTTTTCTTATTTATAATTAATTTTTTTAACTGGAAATGTATAAGTGTTCCATTTTTTGTCGGAAATTTATCTTTTCTAATAGAGATTTAATCTTCTTGATTGAAAATTATACTACTTATTGAAAATTAATTTTTTTACTGAAAATGAAATTATTCTATTTTTAGTTGAACATTTATCTGTTTTCGGTGGAAATTGAACTATTTGTTGAAAATCCGTACTTTTTTCTGTAGTTCAAATTTCATCTTTTTTGTTAAAAATGAATTTCTTTGTTTGAGAATTCGTTTCTTTCTTGGTTGAAAACTTATTTTACTAACTGAAGATTCAACTATTTTATTTTTGATCGATAATTTATCTTTTTACTTGAAAATTCATGAGTTTGGTTGAAAATTAAATTTTTTTTAGTTGATGATTGATCATATTAGTTGAAAATTCACATTAACTATTCCATTTTTTGTGAAAAATTTACCTTTTTTGATAGAAATACAATCTTTTTTGTTAAAAAATTATCTGTGTAGTAGAAAATTTAACTATTTTATTCTTTGCTAATACTTCATTTCTTTTATTGAAAAAAAAAACTGTTTACCTGAAAATTCGTTTCTTTTTTGTTGATAGAAAATTCGTCTTTTGGATTGAAAAATCCACTATTTGGACATA
>CAKNXH010049602.1:3356-13421 GCA_932178445.1 Andricus quercusramuli
TATACTCTTTCGCTGCCATAAATTAAACTACCGTAAAACAGTTTATCCGTTGAAATTTCTATAAACTAATGAAATAAATGAAAAAAGTTCTAGGAATCTTTTAAAATTTCCTAAAATATTTCAAATCTTTAGGTATCTTTTGAAATCCCTTGAAAGTTCTTGAATCTCAATTGGAAAAATACTTGAAATTATTTCGAAAGGTGTCATCATTTTGTCAGTTGATCCACAGGATCATTTTGGATTCGGTTTCCATTCTCTGTCCTCAATCTCAAAAAAGTCAGTTTTTTTACTTTAATTAGGAAACTAAAAAAGCTAAAACTTTTTGCCTGCAGCAAAAAAGATGCGCGATGTAATTCTACATCTAGATATGGTCTTTCAAAATTAAAATTCAAAAATTTTTCAGAAAGCCTCCAGGGGTTTCCCCACTCTCGGCGAAATATTTTATGTGCCCTTATTCGATCCGGCAACTCAATTTTTAGACTGTTTCAATAATTTCCTTAATATAAAAGGTATAAAAGGATACAGGCGTTCATTTATTTGAGGCTTCTTTTATTTGAGGCTGCACTACACAGGTAACTAGGTTTCTTTCCTATGCAGACTTAAAACGAAAAGTATTATACTTATTCTCAATATCGGCTATCGCCTTTGAAACTCAATACATTTTTAAACAGGTGTCTGCAATGCAAAAGACCCTTTCTAGGAGTGACTTATTTTGAATATGATAGCTACTACCAATTATCCCTATTCAATAAAAAAATCTAATTTGGCACACAATGCATGATAATAACTATCTCAATAATCTTCTATTCAAGAATATGAATCAGGTAAAGATTGCTCCCTTGGACACTTCTCTTGAGTTCGCTCGTTAAAAGAAATCCTGAGTCGAGTAGCCCTCGGACTACAGGCGCGCTTCTACCTGTGTAGGAAAGGTATGGGGAAGGTATTTGAAAGTAAAATGCAGAGATTGCAATTTTGGATTTTTCCAGTTTTGAGAGGCTTGCTCTCAGTAAAATTTTATTAGGGGCTTCAAAGTATCCTTTGAATTGAGAATTATTCTCAAAGCTTGCCTTCAGGCTTAGCCGTTTCGTTAACCAGGTAGAGAAATTAATTCCTGTCTAAGTACATCGACCAGGGTACACAGTTAAGCGTGCTCTGTTCTTCAGTTAGACTAGCGTAAATTATGACTGACAATATTTCATTTTAGTGTCCGAGATTAATGGATAAAAACAATTTAACGTTTTACTTCAGACTTTTCCAGTCAAAATAACTGCTCGGAGTTTTCTCCGTTATCAATTAAAAAAAATTTTCCTCCAAAAATGTCGCTCTTGGCACAAGCTGGTTCTTTGTCTGCTCCGGGCATTTTATTTATTAGGGCAACCTGGGGAGGCGCCCGGTGAGGGACCAGCAATCCCGCACGGAGAGAAAGACGGTTAAAGACTGCGACGAATTCAATACGATGACCTGGCAAAAGTCTCATGCACCCTGAGGACAGAGAGCGACCCACGGACAACCGCCTTCTGCATTTTCCCTGCGAGTGTCTCAGCATTTTGTTGACACATAGTGATGCTTTTCAGGCTATTAACCAGTGAAACCTTGGCACCTCCAAGAGCGCCGATGATAAAGACGAATAGCTTAATAGGCTATTTCGGGTATATGTCTTTATACCTCTACCTCTTTCCCTTCTCCTTGGCTATGACGTTTTTGTCAACTGGTGCCGAAAATTTGATAACAAACATGGTTCGTTTCTCGAAGTCGAAGAGAACTATGTCAGGCCACGAGTGCGTAACACAAACAATTGTCGAGAATACAAAGTTTCAGTATATGTGGCCGCTTTGTGCCTTTGGATGTAGGTCGTTCTCGCACGAGTTGGACAACTAGATAGTATGTGTCCTAGATGCTCGGGGTGTGCATGACACGCCCTGCATCTATCACAAGGAATGTCTTAGCTCAAAATGTGGCGACGGCATGCTAGATTGGATATGACACCGTCTTGACATGCCAAAAAGAAGCCCGCCGTGCCCGATTTCAATCTGGGTGATCTAAGGAAAGCAAACGTCAGCTCATACGACATCGACTGATCTTCCACATTTCTGTGGAAGATGCCGTGCATCCTCTTGTCGAGGAGCCTGCTCGAGGAAGCTGCTTTGTACAGAAACACTCCTTTGCCCACTTCTCCGTGTTTCCTGACCATTTTAAGAAGAGGCTCCTGTACCTTTGCGACTATACTTGCTGCACCCAGAATAATCCTATTGTGAAGACATTCAAGATTCAGTATTCTGCGACCTACTTGACGGCGTGAGATGTAAAGTCGCGGAACAGAAGACTCAAGGTGCACGCTTTCTTTTATGTGCATAACCTTTCGGGCCATGAAACCACTCAAAATGAATAGAGTACTACTGGGACGGCGAGCATGTTCGTTGCAGATACTTTGTTCCTCCCGACATTTCGGAAGACCATATCCGTCGGATGAGATGTTTGTATCTGCATCGGAGAGTATATTTCATAGATTTCACGTCCTGAATGCGGCTCTGTGGCACGCCTAGGTATGTACAGGTCTCTCCAGCGCCAAGATATCGTATAGCGCTTCTGTCGACAAGCTCAGGGTCTTCGGGATGCCATTAAAGTTTTTCTTAATTCAAACAAACGTTGACGCATTTCTCTAACCCGAACTCCATTCCAATCTCTTGAGTGTACTCTTTGACAATGTCTAGAGCTAGATGTAGTTTCTTTTTATTTTTAGCATGGATCTTAAGATCGTCGTGTAAAATACATGAGTGACCTTATGCTTTCGATTTCCAGGCTTGCCGCAGAGGTACCCTTCGGAATGGCGAAGTGCGAGAGATAATGGCAATAATGTAAGACAAAAGAGGAGAGGGCTCACGGTGTCGCCCTGAAACACACCTCTGTGAAAGGTCACACTGTTAGTGATCACTTGATGTTTTCCAGATGAGATTATGAATCTTGGTTTCCAAAGCGGCATTAATCTCTCTATGCATCTCAAGATGTGTGGATGAACCTTTAAGCTTTCCAACAGACAGATGATAAGTCTATGGGAGGTTGAATTGAAAGCTTTTCGGTTATCAATGCAGGACATCGATTGGAAATGCTAATAGGATGGAAATGCTAATAGGTCTTTACGGACGCATCTATTGATGAGCAGGTTCTCCCGACATCTTGCCACGCCTTTCTTTGAGCCGCTTTGTTCACACATCTTTCAACATGCAGGTCCAATTGTTCGAACAATCCTAGCATTTGGGATAGCTGTGAAGATCTTATAATGTGTTTTCAGAAAAGTCTTCGGCAGGAGCCCTATGCGCCCTTCCACCAACCACTCCGGAATAGGCTCTTACGACTTTAGATATAAGGTGAAAATGCGGGCCAGATACTGGTGGGTTGAAGGAAGCTTCTTCCACCAGAAGGTCTTGATACCATCTGGTCCCGGAGTGGAATATTTCTGAATGCCTCTTAATACGTTTTTCACCTTCTTGGTAGTGATAGTTGGACATTCCTCCTCAGGTGTTTGGAGGGTTATGAGGTGTTATGAGGTGTGGGCGAGTGTACGACAGTAACTGGAGGATCTTGGAAGAGTCAAAATGAGTCAGACAAAAACTGCTGATTTTCTCTGACCCACCTCTCTGTCCGCTCTAGACTTCTAGTGTTAGATAGTATTCGCATTCTGTCAACAATATGCTGCCTGATGGTCAGTTGCTTTGACTTGTTGAGTGCGTGATGACGGTTTCGCAGTTCGCGCGCGAATTGTCGAACCTAAAAGTCCTGCCCTTTGTTATGTAGTCAATCACACGCTGAATGAATCTATGTGCTGAGTTGATGCATTCGTCTTTTGGTTTTATGATCAACCGTTGGTTCTGTTTTACGGCTTGCATCTGCCAAAGCTCTCACTGCATTATACACACTACAATTGATAGTCCAGAGGTCGGATTCTTCGGGAAAATCTCCACGAAGTTCATCATCCAGTTCATTCAGATCTTTGGGCTCGGGAGAAACCTGAATGCTCGCGGTTGATCTCAGTGTCGTCTCTCTTTCTCTGTTGCCGACTTGTTCTCGCTGCGGTTGAGTAGGCGCTCCGCTTATATAATCCCTTTTCAGGAGTTTCTCGGCACGGTTTCGTAGACGTTCTTGCGAAAAATGCAAGAGCTCTGTGTTTCTCGCACCACAGAGTATGCAGTAGGGTGGTCCAAAAATGAAATGGAAAATTTTTTTTTGAATTTTTATGGGGACACCCCAGAAATTTGTTCAAGTCTACACCACAGGTGTGTCTGTAAAGACACAATGGCCTGGATTGACTACCGGAAAGCTTTCGATTCAACCTCTCATAGACTTATCATCTGTCTGTTGGAAAGCTTGAAGGTACATCCACACAGGGAGATGCATAGAGAGATTGATGCCTCTTTGGAAAACTAGATTTACTATCTCATCTAGAAATTGTCGTCTGATAACGAACAACGTCACCTTCCAGAGGGGCGTCTTTCAAGGTGATACTATGAGCCCTTTGCTTTTTTGCATCACACTTCTGCCTCTATCTCTTGCACTACGAAATTTTCCTGGATACCTCTGTGGCGACACTAATCAGCGCGAGCACAAGGTCACTCATGTATTGTATATGGATGACCTGAAGATCTGTGCCTCTGGTAAAACCAAACTACAATCTGCTATAAATATCGTCAAGAACTACACAGGTGAGGTTGGAATGGACTTTGGTTTGGACAAGTGTGCCAAAATTCATCCGAAGAAAGGTAAGATTACTGGCGTTCCCAAGGACCCTGAGCTTGTGGATATAAGTGTTATTAGACATCTTAACACTGGAGAGACCTATACTTACCTGGGCGTGCCTCAAAGCCTCATTCAGGACGTAACATCAGTGAAGGAGTCTCTCCGAAGCAGATACAAGTATCTTCTTCGACAGATTTGGTCTTCCAATCTGTCGGCGTTGAACAAGGTATCTGCGACTAACATGCTTGCCGTCCCGGTTCTACTCTACTCGTTTGGGGTGGTTCAATGGACGAAGAACGAGCTTAAGGCCCTTGATGTCACCACGCGTAAGATCATGCATATGCATAAAAGCTTGCATATCAATTCGTCAGTTCAACGATTATACATTTCACGCCGTCAAGGTGGACGCGGGCTTCTGAATCTCCAGTGTCTTCGTAACCGAATTGTTTTAAGTACAGCTTACATCGTTGCTAATGGCAGAGATCCGCTCCTAAAAATGGTCAGGAATCACAAGATGATTGGCGAAGGAGCGTTCCTTTACAAAGCCGGGGAGCAAGCGGCCGAGACCCTTGGCCTGAATTTTAACATCAGAAGTGAGGAAAGTGCATTACTCCATCTAGATGCTTCACGTCTAAAAGCCGAAGTAAAGAAAGCAGTGGTTGGAAAACTTCACCAAGAGCTACTCGACAAGCATATGCACGGAAACTTTTACAGAAATGTAGAAAAGCAGACCTTGTCGAAGGAGCAAACTTTTGGTTTCCTCAAATCATCAGGGCTCAATTCAGGTACAGAGGGTTCTATTTTTGCATGCCAGGACGGTGTCATTTCCACCTTAGCATACCGTGCCCGCATTTTATGTCAAGAAGTTCCCAGTGATAGGTGCAGAGCGTGTCATGAACACGCTGAGTACCTAGAACACATACTGTCTGGGTGTCCGACCCACGCCGGAACGACGTACATTTATAGACATAATGCGGCCCTAAGAGTACTTTATCACCATCTTTGTCGCTCTTACGATGTTGGTCGCGACCCTGCCTTGCCAAACGCTCCAAAGGATCTAGAGTCAATTGTCCGAAACGAGAAGTACCAAATTTTCTGGAACTACGATTTTCGGGCAGCAGTCTCCGTTGCTCACTCGAGACCTGACATTGTTCTCCAAGACTTCGAGAAACGAACTATATTCGTGATCGAATTCCCGGCTCTGTCCGAATACAACATCACTGCAAAGGAGAAAGAAAAGGAGGAGAGGTATCAAGACCTTAAGAGAGAGCTGCAACGACTGTACCCAAAGTATTCCGTGCGAGTAGTTGTCCTTGTGATTGGTGCTCTCGGAGGTGCGAAACTATCACTAGTTCGTAACCTTAAAGCCATACCCGCGTGCCAAAAATATTCCAGGGCACTAGCGAGATGGATGCAGAAAGCTGTCATCCTTGGGTCGCCTCGTGTCCTCAAGACAAACGAGGGTTTCGCCGTCCTGTCTTTGTGATTTCGTCGTGCCCTGTGACCAACCATATCACTGTTGTGATACGTGGCCATAGGTGTGATTTAACGCGGTTCTACTGGGGGCTATTGACATTTTTCAGATGGCGGTTGCTCTTAGTGGGACCCTGCGGTGGTTGTTAAACTATTTTTTTAAATCAATTTATAAATATATATATATATATTTATTTATAAACTAATTTATATATTTTTTCACTAGCAGTTAATTTAATTTTAATAATTTAGATTTAAGGCGTAGCGGATACCACCCTACCGTAGTTAATGATCATACAATAGATAATCGTTAACTTAAAAAACTAATATATATCTAAAATACTCATTTAATGTAACTAACGGTTAAGCACTGACACGTGCTCATCTATTGAAATTAGAATTGACTATGTCACTTATATTTGTGCTTATAATTAATGATTATCTATTGTAGGATCATTATCTACTGTAGGGTGGTCTCCCCTAACTTCAAAAAACTTTTATTTTATTTAGAGGAATAGTTTCCTTCGTTTGAAATAATGAGATGAAATAAATTATTTCTTACATTTCCTTTGATTCGAATAAAAATATAAAGATTATAGTTATGTATTTTTCTTCAGGTGAAATACATTTTCCATTGCGTAGTTTTACAAGGTTTTATGATACTTTTATTACATACACACGACAATAATGTATAGTTCTATTTTCCTGCTACACGTGTGTCAAATATAACTGATAACGTGTCAAATTATCGTGAAACAGAAATATCTCAGAAAAATAAATTTCCCATTTTTACAAAATTTTTTAAATTATTGTATATACAGAAGGGTGGCCCAAAAAGTATTGTTTTCGAATTTTCATGCATATCGCTCGGAAATTTGTTCAAATCCACAACATGGCTCAAGTGCCATGAAGCTTAGCACGTACTTCCCATAAGAAAAAAGCTTTTTTGTACATTTTATTCAGAATCGTCAATATTAGGTGAATTGAGTTGAAACTCGACATTTCTCTTCATAAGTAGTCACAGAATACGAATAAAATATTAATTTTTAAATATCGCCCCCATAATTCTGTTTTACAATATGAAATTCACAATATGACCTCCTTATTGTTCCAATGAAGTTCCAAATTTTAGACAATCGAGTTTGTTGATTGAACCTTTTATAAATAAAGTTTCAGTAATTTAGATTTGAAGAGTACATTAATTTATATTCAAAGATTACAGTAAAAAAAACTTTTATTTCATTCGAACGAATAATTTTCTTGGTTAAAATTGGTGAGATGAAACCATAACATAGTCTGAAAGGAATCGAAAAAATAACATTTTTCGTTATATATTCCATATTAAACCAATTATCTCTTAAACTTCAGCCTCCACTTCTTTTTTAATCAACAAAGTTTTGTTAATTAACCAAATAGTATCAAAAAATTATGCCATCAATTCAAAGAAGAAAGTAAACCTGATTAGTAAAAATCCGAAAATTCTTTACTTGTTGTAAAAGCAGTGTTTACTTTGAATTTGAAAAACATAGTATCATGTAGGATCATGTGACTTTGTCAGTCGACAAGTTCAAAATATGCCCTTCTTATTGTTTCCGTGAGACTGAAACTGTTGCACAATCGAGTTCGTTTATTATGCTGTTCTATTTTTTATATTTTCCAATTTTGCGACCATTTCTTAATTATTATGTATAAAGTCCTACGTAAATACATATGTTTTCACAGCCTAATTTTCTATTAATCCTTAGTGCCTCACTATTCTCTAACTGGATTGGTAGAATTTCACTAGTAATTATTAAAATTTCAATAATTTAGATTTGAAGAGTTCATTAAAAAAACTTTTATTTGATTTTATTTCACGTTGCTTCCCAAGGGGCATTTCTTCCCACGATAGAAAGTTGGAGTCTACCTTTTGAGGGACATCTCCTCCCAAAGGACAAGGCTTCTCCGCACACTTCTTCCTGAAACAATTCAGACAAAGGCACAATTGGACAACCATTCCCACATTCATAAGCCCGGATTTTAGTAATATTGGATAAGCCTTTCCGAGAAAGCACTTCCCACTACAAAAAAAAACATGTGATGCTTCTAGGTCACATTGGAAAATACTTTCCGAGTAACAAGTCTTCCCAGGAAATTTGAAAAAATAGAAGTTGCTGCGATTCCCTGGGAAAACCTATCCAATATTGCGTCGAAGCATCTCATGTTTTATTGGTGGTGGAAAGTGATTTCCTGGGAAGACTTGTCACGGGAAGATCTGTCCGGTGATACTTTAAAGCATAAACATTTTTTTAAAGCGAATTCCTCATCGAGTTACTTATTCTTCAATTTCGAGAAGGAGGAAACAAAAGAAATTGAGAATATAATGCTTTTATGAATTAGCCGTGTCTTTCTCTCAATGCAAAAGTGTTTTTAGGGGATATAATGGTCCGTAAATTTCTTCACTATATTTATGTATTTCGATATAGTTAAGCTTCAAATAAGATTATGATAACATAAAAGGAAATGAGATTATAATCTTCTTATTCATTACAGGTGTTTCTTTCTCAATGCAGGGGTAGTTTTCAAGAGTTGTAATAGTCCACTAGTTTACGTTTAACACACCTGCATCTTACGAAATAGTTATTCTTCTATTTAGAACAGGGTAGACTAACATGAATTGAGATTGTAACATTTTATGTATTATGGCTGTTTTCTTGATTACACTACAACGTATTCCGAGATACCCATTTCTAAATTTTTAAATACATAAAATTATAGAAAGTGTAATGATAATTTATTGAAGCAATTGAGGTAGTTTTTTATATAGTGGTTGCTTATAAGGATAGAAAAATTCTATAAATATTCGTTGTATACATTATGTGCTTATGAATCTAGATTCACGTTGTATGAACTATGCTAAATAACTATAAAAAAATCGACTGGTGAAGGGTTGAAGTAATGAGAAAATATCAATTATTTCTTAAATTTAACTAGTTCTTTATTTCAAACAACAATCTTTTTGAATAAATAAATAGTATCAAGCAAATCAATTATTCGATTTTAATTGATTATTTCAAATCAAACAATTCTTTTACTTCTCTTAAAGGTACTTGTACTTTAAATAAAGAAAAGAAGTTAAAGAAACGATTTCTTAAATTAAGATATAAGTTTTTCCTGGGTAGCATTCAACGGTTGCCGGAGAAGTCGAGCAACCTCATATTTTATTGAATAGCTGTAAAAAATCTACTAATAATTTACATTTTTTGTATGAGAAGTAAATTTATCTTGAATGTAAAGAGTTTTCAGCTGAAAAATGGGGATTGAAAAATTTGGCGTCTATAGACACTTATGACGTGGTTTTACAAGGTTATACGCTACATTGATTACACGTATACGGCAATACTGTATTGTTCTTCTATCTTTCCAAGACACGAATGTCAAATATAACTGAAAATGTGTCAGATTATTGTGAAACAGAAACATCTCAGAAGAATGAGTTTTGCTTTTCAATTCACCTTTGAATAAATATAGGAATAACGAAAGGCAGGCAGCGACCAGTATATATACAGCTGAAGCATCTTGCATAGAACATTCATTCGTTAGTAATCATTTGCTAATTATTCGAGCAATAATTAGTGTTGGGAACAATGAAGATCCTTCTTGCAACTATGTTGTTCGGATTGGCGGTTTTCCCCAATTCTGTTGGTGAGTATATAATTATACTTAATAATATAATGTCATATAATCTATTACTTTTTATTTTGAGCCCCACATTATTTCATATAATATATCTATACGCATTGATTATCCTCATAAAACAATAATTAAATAATTTATTGATTTCTAGCAAGCCGTATTTTGTCGCACTTGCCCCGCGTGTCG
>CAKNXH010049602.1:33498-60752 GCA_932178445.1 Andricus quercusramuli
CGTTCGATTCCCAGCGGAGCGAAAAGGAGTAGATCTTTTTTTCGAATAAAAATTTAATTGTAAAGTTTTATCTTCCCACTACACAGGAATATTTTAGAAAAACTAGTTTCCTATTCCCCTAACACTTTTTTAAATATATATGCAGTCCTAAATAAATGCATATATTTTCCCAATTCAATTTTTTAATAATCTTTAGGGCCTTACTTTTTCTCTATCTAGATTAGTAGAATTTCGCTAGTAATTAATGAAATTTCAATTATTCAGACTTAAAGAGTTCGTTCGAAGAAACTTCTATTTGACTAAAAAAATAGTTTTTTTCGTGCAAAATAATGAGATTCTAATCACTTATTTTTCAAAGCTAGTTCTTTATTTGAATCGAAAAATTCGTTTCCATTAAACAAATAGTATCAAACAAATAATATATCTAATTCAAAGAAGAAAAAAAGCGACAATAATCAAAATTCAGTCAGTGATTTTCTGCTATCTAATCGGAAATACTTCGAGTAATTGAATTAGTAATTTAATTTGATTTTGATTTTATTTTTATTCAATTTCTTTTAATTTGATTTTAATTTAATTTTCTATTTATATTTACTGGCTTACTTTTCCCTATTGGAATTAGTAGAATTTCACTAATATTTATTGAAATTTTAACAACTTAGGCAAATAACCGATTATTCGTTTAAATTAAAAGAATTGTTCATAACGAATATGAAGTGTAAAACAAGGAAATTGCTTTTCTTTGTAAATATAATAATATGATTTATCGAAATTATCAAGAATTTAATAACGAATAATAATAACAACATATTTTGTTAAAAAATATATAGTTTTTGTTAATTTTGTAACCTGGAATTCTGCAAAATTTATTGAAATACCTTTAGAGCTCTGAAAATCCCATAAAATCATTAAAATTCCCGGAAATCTTATAGAAGCCCTTAGGAATCTTGAAAAATATCCTATAACTTTACAGGTCTCGTAAAATCCTTCGGTATCTTCCGAAATTCTAGGAAATTCTTTGAAACCGTATTAAAAATTTTTTAAATCCCTTGAAATTATTATAAAAATCAGAAATCTCTTTAAATTGTTTAACATTTTGGAAAATGCATTGGAATCTCTTAAAATGCTTGAAAATAATCCAAAGTCTTCGAAATTTCTATAAACTATTAAAATAAATAAAAAAAGTTCTAGGAATTTTTTTAAATTTCTTCAAATGTTTCAAATCCTTTGATATCTTTCGAAATCCCTTGAAAATTTTTGAAGCCCTCTTGAAAAAATACTGGAAAATACTATAAAACCTTTTATTAGGTTGTCAGTTGATCCACAGGATCAATGAAATAAAAACTTTGGTTAATTTAAAAAAAAAGACATCGAATTAAGTAGAAGTGAGTAAATTTAAAAGAATTCAAGTGCATTTTAAAAATTCCAAAGAATTCCAAAAAATTGAAAGAATGTAGGATGAATCAATGAGAATCCAGAGCAAATTCCAAACAAATAATTTTGCATCTCTTTAAATCTTAGGAACCCTACGAAATACCTCACTTCTCTTAAATAAATTCTTTAAAATCCACTTGAATTACAGATTTGTATGACATTCATAAGTGAAATGACCCGAAGACATTTTTTTTAAATTACCAATAAAATAATAAATTATGCGTGTTATTTGGAGGTTATGCTCTTTTGAACCAGGTACTTAAAATTTTTACCTTAGATGTTGCTTTATTTGAGCTTGAGTTTCAATAGGATTGTCAATATTTTGTTGACTTTTATTTCTCTTAAAGAAATAGTTCTTTTGATTCAAGTTAATGAGATTTTAGCCAGTTCTTCATTTGAATTAACATTTTTTTCAATAGACATATATTATGAAGCAAATCATTTCTTTAATTCAGAAAAGAAAAAAAAACGTCATCATTCAAAATCAAACACATTTTTAGGTCTTTTAGAGGAATTTTCTCTCTAAATCAAAAAAGGAAGTTAAAAAAATTATTTCTCAAAGAACATAACTTTTATTTGTGTGGTCGCATCTTTAATTGATTAGCAGCGAACAAATCTATCAATAAATTAGAACGTCTTTTCTACAATGTGAATTTATCTTGAATTCAAAGATTTTTTTAGCTGAAAAGTGAGGATTGAAAAAATTGGCGTCTAGACACTCAAAAAGAGATTCTTGGATTCAAAAATGTATAAAGATTATAGCTAATGTGTTATTTTTCAGGTAAAAAACATTTTCTATTGCGTAGTTTTTCAAGGTTATACAATACTTTTATTGAACACGCGGCAATAATGTAAAGTTCTATCTTCCCGCTACACGTGTGTAAAATATAACTGATAACGTGTCAGATTATCGGGAAACAGGAATATCTCAGAAAAATAAATTTCTCATTTCTATAATATTTTGTTAATGAATGTACAATACAGCCTTAAATGAATGGATATATATTCACAAAGTAATTTTCTATTTATCTTCAGTGCCTTACTTTTCTCTAACTGGCATACAATTTTTTTTGTTGGTTTGAAATAATAAGATAAAATGAACTATTACTTAAATTATAGCCAGTTCTTTAATTGAATCGAAAAATTTGATTTTAATTGAACAAATAGTATGAAAATAACAGTTTTTTTTATTTCAAAGCAGGAAAATAGCGTCATCATTCGAAATTCAAACAATTTTTATGTATTGTAATTTGTCTTTGAATTTGGAAAACGAAATATCATGTAGTATCATGTACCATTCTTAATATGACCTTCTTATTATTTCAATAAAGCTCAAATGTTCCGCAATCGAGTTCTTTCAATAAACTATTTCATTTGTAACTTTTCCTGCTTCTGAATTTTTGCTAACTTGATACATAATATAGCCTTAAATAAAATCTTACATATTTACTCAAAGTAATTAGTGATTTTCCACTATCTGATTACGAAATATTCCAACTAGTCAAATTAGTAATTTTCTATTAATATTTACTATTTATTAAGTTTCAACCAGTAATTTATTTTATTATTATCATGTTTTTAAATTAAATCATTCATTGCATCGGAAAAAATAAAAAAATCTCATTCTTTAAAATCAAACCTTTTTTTTGCTTCTTCTAAAGATAATTTTACATTGAATTGAAGAAACGTGGTACAATGTAGGTATAGGGTCATGTGACTTAGTCTATTGACAAGTTTCACCATATAGCCTTCTTATTGTATCAATAAAGCTGGAAATGTTAGACAATTAAGTTCGTTTATTAAACTTTTTATAAATGAAATTTCAGTAATTTAGATTCAAAGAGTACATCAAAAAAACTTTTATTCCATGTGAACGAATAATTTTCTCGGTTAAAAATAGTGAGATAAAATCATAAAATAGTCTGAAACTAGTCATTGATGAAATTTCCATAATTTAGGCTTGGAGAGTACATTAAACAAAAATTTCATGTTATCTTATTTTATTTGACGTCCCTTTCCAAGGGAATTCGTATGAATGCACAATTGGACATTCCTTCCTACATTCATACACCCGCAATCTGGTAACATTGGATAAGCCTTCTCGAGAAATTACTTCCCACTACCAAAAAGACATAAGATGCTTCCAGGGCACATTGGACAAGTTTTTCCAGAAAATCACTTCCCACTTCCGAAAAATATAAGATACTTCGAGGCACCGTCGAACGTGTCTTGCCGGGACATGTCTTCCCAGGAAATCAATTTTCACCTTTGGAAAAACACCAGATGCTTCGAGGTAGGTTTGGACATGTCTGCCCGGGACTCATACATCACATGTTTTACTGGTGGCGGAAACTGATTTCCTGGAAAGACCGTTCCACTGATGCTTCAACAACTCTCATGTTTTTTTGAAAGTAGGAAGTTATTTCCTGGGAAGACTTATCAAATATTACTGGATCCCTAGAGTCCAGGGAAGCCTTGCCTTTGAGAAGAGATGTACCAGTTTGCCTTCAAAATGTAGACTATAACTGCCCTTCGTGGGAGGAGATTTTCCAATACGGCATTGCCTTTGGGAACTTATGTCTAAGGAAGACTTGTCTCAGGATGACTTATTCATAATGACTTATCCCGACCCCACAGTTCTTTTGGATTAATTCTTTAGCGGTCAGTGGGACATATACGACCCACCTACTTTGAAAAATCATATCTTGCATAAAAATCAATATATTGGGATCGTGAAGGTCTCATTTTGAATGTAAAGGGTGCATTCAATCACATTAAGTTTGGCGAATATGAAGGTTATATCCCTTGAGTATGACACTGTCAAAAAGTGCGAAAAATCTGAAAAAATAAGAAAGTAGCATAACTTTCAGCAAAATTTTTTCAGATTGTAATCTCAAGTACATGTTTTGAAATAACATAAAAAATAACTAAAGAATAGGTGAAGATTTGAAACTACGATCAAGAATAATAAGCCAAAAACCACTGCATCGAGTTACTTATTTTTCAATTTCATCAAAGGGAACCAAAGGAAATATGATAAAAATGTTTTTATATATTAGGGGTACGTTTCCCTCGATGCAGAGGTAATTTAAAAGGATTTTCATTCATTCGTAAATTTCTTACAATATATTTATGTGTTTCGATATAGTAAAGCTTCAATTTATATCAGGATAAAATAAAAGGCAAAAAGATCATAATGTTTTTATTCATTAGAGGTGTTTTTTTCTCGATGCAGGGGTAGTTTCCAAACGTTCTGATAGTCCGTTAGATTTTTATTCACACCTGCTTTCTGAGTACATATTCACGACTCTGCGGGCAGTTTGCTACATGTGATTTTATCAGGGACCCGACCGAAACTTTCGTTCCATTTCGTTATTGATAGAAAAAAATGATTTTTTAATAAACTTTGATCTGCTATCTCTAGATTTGGACGAAATTATATAATATCTGAAATTACATTGATGATTAGATTCAAACGATTTGTTTTAATTGGCAGTAACGAAATGGAACGAAAGTTTCGTTCGGGTCCCTGGATTTTATTATCTCTTGTTTCTTCTCTTTTAACCATGTTACTTCATGGACGAGTAAACGTTAGACCAGCTACATTGTATAGACACTCTAATTTTTTTTTGTATAGAGTTAGTAGATTGTGTATACTGGAGCAATTCCTAATCAAGTACTTGCATTCTATAATTGTCAATCTTTAATCACAATGTCACTTAGAATTCTCTTATGTCGTTACGTTCGTGATGGATGATTTGATCCTCGATTCATGACTCGAATCGACGAAGATGAGGACGGTGGCAGAAGGGAAATTGCCATTCACAGACGAAATGGATTACGAAGACCGTCATTACAAGTTACACATCTGACAAAAATATGCTCTAATTGCAATCGATAGAGTTGTAAATAAATCGCTGCCATGGAAAAGGATTCCACATGCTTAAGACTGAATGTCTTAATGCAGACTACAATAACACTTGTCTTATCTGCAATGCCGCTGATAATGCACAAAGATTATCAGTCGAATGCCAAGTTTGTTATTTTATGCAATATTTACATACCGGAAAATGTAAGATCATGTCCACATCATTTAAATGATGAAGGTTTGATTCTGCTGCCACTTTTACAGGGCTCACATTCCATTAACAGGCCATACCTAATTAGAAGCTCACTACTGCCAACATTTTTGCAAGGGCTTCGTAACGTAGCTTCAAATCAGACTAGACTTGCTGACGTAAATAGCCTATGTGATACTGAATTTCAATGTCTTTGTCCTGTAAACAAAGAACAGTTCCGAGAATTGTTCACTTTTTGTGATAGAGTACCCTGTGAAAGTAGTTACAAGTATGTTGAAAAAAGAGTTTTGCTGATGTTTTTATGTAAACTGCGTCAAGGTCGATCGGATGCTTTTCTCAAGGTCATGTTACAATATTCAAGTGGACAATCAGTTGGTGGACTCATCGTCACAGTCAGACAATCATTAATGCGACGTTTCGTACCTAAGAGCATCGAGTTTGACGCAATCGCGAGTGAAGATTATATTACGAGGCATGTTACTGATTTCGCCAATCAAATTATATATTCCGGAACCAAGAAATCCTCGAGTTATCGCGTGTAATGATGGATCATAATTTTGCACTCATAAGAGGAGTAACTTTAGGGCTCTGCAACAATCATATTGTGTTCACAAAGGACGGCACTTAGTCAAACCTGTATTAATAGTTGCACCTGATGGCTACATTCTCGACATTCAAGGACCGTATTTTTCTGACAGCCGCAATAATGATGCTGCTATATTACAACATGAATTCGCAATAGACGCTGACAGAATGAGGAGGTGGTTTCAAGAAGACGATATTGTCATTGTTGATGGGGGATACCGCGATGCCACTAATCTTCTGGCGCGTTTGGGCATTACGTGAAAAATGCCAGCTCTTTTTTCACAACATCAGCATCAACTCATAACAGAAGATGCCAACGAATCGCGTCGAGTGACGAAGCCTAGGTTGATTGTTGAGGCTAAGAACGGGCACATCAAATCGATTTTCAAATTCCTTTAGCAAATAGTACAGATACAACACTTTCCTAACCTAAGCAATTTTTGTCGGATAGCTGGAGCTATAATTAACAGATACCATGAACATCTCGGAATGGCCAATGAATTACTTGCAAAATCTAAGGAACTGAATATTGTAGAAGCACTGGTTGAGGCAGAAAATCTTAAGATAAGAAACGCCCAACGATGTGTTCAATTAGATAAGGGCCACTTATTAGATTTTCCAGTCCTGACACTTGAATTCTTAACTACATAATGACTAGCTACATAATGACTGAATCTCGCTCATGTCTTGCCTTCATTAGCCAGATATTCACTACATTTAGTTCATATATTGCGTTCATTTTACTGGATATTGACTATTACCTGCACATATATTGCCTTCATTGGCTCGATATGGACAACATATTTTTCATATCTTGTCTTTAGTTGCTGGATATTAACTAACTCTTGCTCATGAAATGCCTTTATCATCTAGATATCAACTAAATATCGCTCATGTCTTGCCTTTATTTTCTGGATATTGACTAAGTGCTCATCGAGTCTTGTCTGCATTGCCTATATATTGACTAAGCTATGCTCTGGTTTGCCTTCATTGGCCAAAATCGATAATATCCTGGTCATGTCTTGCCTTTATTGGCTGGATATTGTCTAAGTGCTGCACATATCTTGCCTTGATTGGCTAGATATTGACAACATCCTTTTTATGACTTGCCTTAATTATCTTGATATTGACTGAGTAATGCTCATATCTTGCCTTCATGGGCTCTATATTGATTTTCTCTTCATATCTCTTCTTTATTGGCTGAAAATGAGCAATAAATGACAAGTTCAGATTGAATGACCTTAAAAAATTACGTGTTTCTTAATGTCATGACTTCTTTCAAATTTCCTTTTCAGAGTCCAATAACTTTCATGGGTAACATTTTTTTCTCAGACCTGCAGTTTTCAAGATATTTGCTAATGTTTGTAAATATGGTAGCCGGTTTGACGCTCTGTAACTCGAAAACTCTCCATTTTGTGGACTTTGTGCTCAATAACAATTTTGATCGCGGCGTTGAGAACTGCAATTTGACGAAGTTTGATCAAAATCGACCGAATGCTATTTCATGTACATTTTGTGCGGGGTCTTTTTGCCAGTGGGATATAGCAATTTACATTAAAAGCGATATATATTATGAAGAAGTCAAACTCAATACTCACCTTGAAGCTATCGCCTGGCCTATCCTTACCCCATCTGAAATATGAATTTTCAATATGTACATGAAATGTACACAGTATAAAATACGTTTTCTTGAGATCAAACAACTTATTGATCAACTTCCAAAAACATTTATCCTGCTGAGAGATTTTTTAATAGCCATAATTCGCTCCGGGGCTCAAACCACACTGACGCCAAAAGCGGAATAATTGAACAGTTTTTAGATGAACCTGCCGTTGTCCTTCTAAACGATAATCAACCTACACGTTTTAATATATCAAATGCTAAGTTCAGTTCGATTGATCTATCAATGGGCAGTGCCAGTACATGCCAAAATATAAATTGGGAAGCCTCTGAAGATTTTCACAGCAGTGATCACTTCCCAATAAAAATAGAACTGCAAAATCATCATGCAGCCCTGTACAACAGACATGCCCAACTCAGGGAGATTTCCTCCGGGAATACGTGTTCTGAGTCCCCTACCCTTTCTCCTAGAGAGCGAGGGTGGTGGTAGACGCATGCGCGTGGTAGACGCGTACGTCACGGAGGAGAGATTCTCGCAAGCGTTTACCACCACTCCCGCTCTCTAGGAAAAATAGTAGGGGACTCGGAACATGTGTTCCCGGAGGAAATTTCCCGGAGTTGGGTATGTCTGCTGTATAATTATTAAACAGGGTAGAAAAGGATAAACTCAACGCTAGCAGCTATCGACCCAGCACATTAACGTGTAATATGTGAAAATCAATGGTAAAAATTATAAATAAAAGACTCAGATGGTTTTTGGAGGAAAACAAAATTTTCAATGTGCATCAATGTGCTTTCCAACAACATCGAATTACACTTGATCGCCTTATACAACTTGGAAATAATATACGTGACGCATTTGTCAGTGACCAACATATCTTAGCTGTTTCATTACATATTGATAAATGCTGTGAAATGGTCTGGAAACATCGCAGCTTACAAATCTTACTTGCCAAGGGTGTAGATGGTTCAATGATAAACTTTATAAAAAATTTCCTTCTCAAAAGACTTATCGAAGTCAGAGAAAAATGCAGTTCCCCAAGTATCTGTTTTGAGTGTTACACTATTTCTGATTGCATTTAATGAACTAACGTTCTGCATTCCACGACATGCAAGAAAAAGCATTTTTTTACGATGTGATAATCTTCTGTAGTGGAAGAGATCTACAAACAACACACGAACTCATTAAACATTTTATTAATAAACTACAAGATTAGGCTGATAAGACTCGCTTTATACTTCCAAAAACAAAAACCAGTTTTGTCTTATTTTCTAAAACTAATTCAGATGATCAGAACACGGAATTGTTCTCAGATAATGACGCGTTGGAAGTTGTTGAAACAATCAGGACTCTTGGGCTTATCTTTGACAACAAACTTACATGACGCAACCACCTTAGATACCTGAAAGATGATTGTAAACGCAGACTAAGCCTCATCAAAACCCTTGCCAAAAGAAATTAGGGAACAGGCCAAAAAATATGTGCTAGCCAATAGCTACGAGGCTGTTATCGGAACCAAATTGAATTATGGATTCTCAGTTTATAACTTTGCCAACCCTAGTGATCTAGAAACCAACCCTCCCATACATAATACAGGCCTGAAAATTGCTTTTGGAGCATTTTTCCCAGCCCGACAAGTAGCATTCTCGCAGAAACTCAAGGAACATCACTAGCTAACAGAAGAAAGCAGGTTAGCCAGATCTACTCTATTGCAGCAGCCTCCACACCAAATAATTCTGCATACGAGAACATCTTTTGGTGTAAATGTGACGACAAGTACAAGAAACATCCAAACTCATATGAGTCTTTCTGCATCACAATGAACACTTATATACAAGAATTAAACACCGAAATGTTGACAATTGCTCCCAGAAGATTTCTCAGTTTTTCCTACTAGGAATTTGCTATGGTTACACCTAACAACCAATTCCAGCATAAATTACCAAATTGCTTTAATATATTCAGATGCGAGACCTACGGTATTTTGCAAGCCATGAAAAATATAGAAATTTTAAATGAGCCCTTTTTTGCTATTTTTACGGAATCACTATCGGCAATTGGGGCTATCAACAATATCAACTTTTTCGGTACAAAAACTCACACATAACTTCAAATTCTTGAAACTTGTACAATTTCTACAATAAGTAATAATATTTCTTTTGAAATATCCAATTCTGTGGAAAACCCCAAAGAAAACCTTAAATTCTTAAAACTTGTTAGCCATACTCAATACTTGGTGATTTTTCCTTTACGATAAGCAATTCCGTGGAGTAACACGAACATAATGCTGTTGGAACGGTACCAAAAAAATTGCAAAATCCGTGAAGTACTCAAATCTTGTCTCTAAAATTTGATAAATCAGGATTAAGGTTTCAAAAAGACACTTTGAATGTTTTCTGGACCCCGGAAGGGGTTTTGCTTTGGCAGGACATTGGGTGAGGCTCTGGTTTTTCAAAAAAAAAAAATAATAAGATAGCTGCTAATAATTGAGAGTGGAAAGATGTATCTCTATTGAAAAATTCTATATAGAAAACTATATAGAAAAATATTTACGAAAGTATATGGGAAACTGCATGGGAAACTATATGGGAAACCATACGGGAAACTATATAGGAAACTATATGGGAAACTATATAATAATTTGAGCCCAGGTCCTATATAGTTTCCTATATGGTTTCCCACATGTTTTTCTATATAATTTCCCATGTGCAATTTTTTGTTAATATTACTGCATTCAGAATTATGAAATATCACAATTTCAAAAGCTGAAGTTGAAAGCTAAACGATGGGGAAGGACATATTATGAATCATTATTAAAAGAAAGTGAAATTCAATTCGTTGTATTTTAATTTTTTCATGGAACATAATGAACCTAAAATCACACAATAAAAGTGTCAAATATGTAATCCATAGTTAATAAGATTCTCTTTCAATAATAATAGAAATTTGTATTTTTTCAACAATTTTCCACTTTTTGTCCAATTTTCAATTAGAGTGAGGTGAATAATGAATTTTAGTTCATTAAATTAATTGTTTACACTATTAATTATTTTTGTTAATAATGTTCAATTTGAATAGTGCTAGAAAGTTGCGGTATTTTAAAATTTTTTAACTATTTGTCTACTTTTCACTTGGAGTGAGTTATTAATCAATTCAATTCAGCAGAAATAATTATTTAAACAAGTTGCTATTGTTTATAACTATCTTCTTCTTCATTAATGCTAGATAGTCAGGGTTTCTTGTGAAATTTTCAACTTTTTACACACTTTTTATCTAGGAAAGTAATAAATAATGCAAGTTAACAAACATTGTGGATTGAACAATTTATTACTTTTTATAAATATGTTCTCTTAGAGTAAGGCTAGAATGTTTTTTTGTCTGATGTTTGAAAAAAAATTTTTTTTAAAGCTATCTTACACAAGAGGCAAAAAGAAAGAATGGAATTGGGTGTAGGTGGGAGGGTTAGGTCTCTAAATTGATTGTAAAAGTTTTGTCATGAATTAGAACAAGAAGTTTATTGCAAAGCGTAAAAGAAAAAATTGGAATTGCTCATATTTTAATATCAGCCCCCCCCCCCTCCTATCCTGGAAAAACACGTACTCAGTTAGGAAATTGCTTCCGGTACTCTGTTAACACTTGTAGTGAATGTTATTTCTGACTTTATTATTATTATTAGCATCATTTTAGGAGAAGATAGTCACAAACAATAATAAGTTGCTCTAAAAATTATTTTTTGTTAAATTTAATTGATTATTAAGACATTCCAACTGGAAAGTAGACAAATAGTTACAAATTTCATAAAAACCACCCCAAAAGTTCATGGTCTTTACGGTATACACTTTTCAACAGAATTCTGTTTTCGATTTTCAAAATTTTTTACGGTTGTAAATTTTTGTACTTTTCGAAAGAAAATTTAAATTATTCAAGCGGGGTTCATTAAAAATATATTGCTTCAAAGGCTATGAATAAATAATGGCTCATTGTACTAGAAAATATCACGAGAATAAAAAGTTTGATATTGTGTTTAAAATAATTAACAAATTTCAAACTGAAAAATGTGTGTATGCATTCAACTAAGTAGTTTAAAGGTGACATTTAACTAAGGATTAATTTTCTACAATCAAGAAGAGTTTTCAACCAAATAAGTGAGTTTTTAACCAAACAGTTGAGTTTTCATCTAGAAAAGATTATTTTATAAATTTAAATAAGAATTTTAAAACTAAAAATAGAATAGTTATATTTTGATTTAAAAATATTAATTCTCGACAGAAAAAAAGCATTTTCAACCAAATATTTGAATTTTCAACCAAAAAAGATTAATTATCAATGAAAAATGAAGTAGTTGAAATTTACACCAAAGAGATATAAAATAAAATAAAAAACTGTTGTATTTAACCAAAAAAAAAACGAATTTAAGAAAAAAAGTTGAAACAAAACCAAAAAAGATTCATTGCCAACCTAATATTTGCATTTTTAACCAAAAAAGATGACCTTTCCACTGAAATAGTCCAATTTTCTACCAAAAAGAACGAATTTTCAAACAAAATACTTCTTGAGTTTTCATCTCAAAATGATATAATTAAATTATCATTTGAAAAAAATTATCTTTCAACCAAAAATATTTAGACTTTCTTATTGGGTTCTATTGATTCAGTTCGCATTTAAGCGAAAAATTTAGAAAAGGGGAAAAAGGGGAAGTTCTATAAAAACAGGGAGAAAAAGATGAAAACTTCAAAAAAAGGGAATAGGCGAAAGAGTATGAAAGTTTGGGAAAGTTTTAATAGATGATTGCTTATCTTTCCAGGAAAAATGTTCTCTAGAATCCTACATCTTCCAATTTTGAAAGTAAATTTTTCTATAGCTAAAATCGTTAAAACAATTATTTTTTTTAGAAAGCATTTTTTAAACAAGTAAAATTATGAACGTATTTTTTTTAGTTTTAAACTTTTTTCATAAAAGATCATTTTTATCGTACGTAAAAAATGACTGATGAAATCATTTCAATTAATAAAATCTTAGAAAACTTATTTTCCAGAGATTACTTGGGTTAGATTATATACAGTTTTCATTTGTTCTAGTTGTTCGGTTTCTGGCAGGGCTATAAGCCTTCTTCGTTTTACGCAAGCATTTTTTCATAATTTATCACTTTTATTTAAAAAAGTGTAATGACGAAATATTACTGCTTCATGATTTCCTTGATGTTAAGAATTTCTGTTGAAATAATTGTCTATCAAAAAATTTCTAATGTGGCTAAACAAGAAACAGTTACGTAAAAATTAAAAACGTCAATTTTTGAAAATATTGAATAGTGATTGTTCTTGATATCAGGGTGATTGTAAAAAAGTTGATTACATTATGTCCTAGTCATTTTCGACTTCTCCTTCGAATAATATATTTTTTTTTATTTTTTCAGTAAATTACTTATGTCAAAGCACAAATTAGTAAAATATTGAAATTTAAGGCTACTTCGTTTCGAAATTATAAATAAATAAGTACGCAAAATGTCTTGTCATGCACCTCTCCCTAACTATAAATTTAAAACAAATAATTGATAAATGATATCAACAACATTTTTAGATATTTGAGATTCACGGATATCGTTTATATTGAGTTTAAAAAGATAAAAAATCAAGAGTATAGTTCAATATTTTAGAGTTTTTCTAAAATTTTCATGTTTTCGTCCACTTTTCACTTAGAGTGAGATAATAATTAATACAAGTTCCCAAACATGATTGCTTGAACAATTTATTATTATTTACAACTATCTTTTCTCAGCTAATTGCTAGAAAGGTAGAAAGTGGCGTTTTTCTCTGAAGTTTGTAACTATGTATACGTTAGTTTTTTACTTGTAAACAGATAATAAAAAACAGATAGATATTTTAAATATTCTTGAAATTTTCTATATGATTCACATCAAATTAAAATTTTCCTTGCAGGAGTTACCAAGTGTCTTCTTGAAATTATCAATAATAATATTAATATTTATTCCTAATTAGAAAGTCAAATAAAAGCTGGAAATTTCATAAAAAGCAGCAACTTTCTGAAATTACTCTGAGAGAAGATGTTTATGAACAATAATGGATTGTTCAAACAGTTGTTTGTAACTTGCATTATTTATTATCCTTCTGAGTACTGAATGGTCAAAACGTTAAATAGTTTAGAAATCCGTGACTTTGTAGCATTATTCAAAGAGAATATTTAAAAAAATATCAATTACTTGTTCTAAGAATAATGTTTGTTAACTTGAATTAATGATTACCTAGCTCCAATTGAAAAGGGAACAAGAAGTGAAGAATTCAAAAAATGCAACTTGCTAGCATTATTTTAATAGAATATTATTAAAAATAATAATCAGTGGTTAAAACAATTATTTCTTTTAAATTGAATTAATTTTTGCCTCGCTTTGACTGAAAAGTTGAAAATGAGTTGAAGAAGTCAGAGAAAAACCGCACATTACTACAAATATTTAAAAAGAATATTATACAAAATAATAATAAATAGTTTAAACAATCATTTTCGTTAACTATGATTAATTATTACTTAACTCTATATGAAAAGTGAAAGAAAAGTGGAAAATTTGAGCAAAAAACTACAACTTTCTATGATTATTCTAATAGAATATTGTTATAAATATTAATAAATGGTTGAAACAATAATTTTTTTCAAATCTAGTTGATTATTACCTCACTATATTCGAAAAGCTAGAAACAAGTTGAAAATTTTTGAAAAAACTACGTGTTCCTAACTCTGTTTTAAGAGAGAATTGTTGCAAGCCGTAATAAATTGTTTAAATAATTCATTGGAACATTAAATTATCAATATAATATGTATTACAACCCATTTGTATTTAAAAAAAGTGCAAAAAATCATAATTAGCACCAAAAACTCGCAAAAGTCAATTTTTCACTCATGGGGATTTTTTGGGATCCTATAAAACAGACACGGAGAAAAATTAGTCTGCTAAAGTTACATTTTACAAATCAACGGATACTTTCTGTAGAATTTACGGACTTTTTGATTAGATTTTACAATTTGAAGTTGTCAATTTGACAGAAAAGTGCAGTCAATATTACAGAAAATACCCGTAAATTCTTCAAATGATTGAAAATTCTGTAAACTCTTCAGAAAATTCAGTAATCTTTACAGAAAATGTATGCTGTCCGTATTTTAACTGAACATCCTGTAAGTTTAATAGAACAAATTTTACAAAAATTTCTTTCTTTCTTATGGACTTGTGGAACCTCTAAATATCATTTTTTTAACAAACAAAAAATAAATTTATTTGTTTGTGGATTCAAACAAATTTTGGGGCGATATGCATCAAAAGAAAAAAAATTGGACCACCCTAATTGTGCTGCCACCCAACTTTAGCAAACGTAAAAAAATGCATATCCATTTTAAATGCTTGATCTCTTCGTTTATATTGACATAATATCTTGAGTCAGCCCTTCATTTTTTTAAAAATATTCAAGACGTTTTTGAAATTTTTTTGTTTTCTCAAATGTCATTATCTATCATTTTCAAATTTTTGCCAATCACTCATGAAATGGTGTACGTGACAATTGTCAGGTGCTTGCTATTATGTTTGATCGAATTTCGTTCTGTTCCTATGATTGCGCAATCATTATAGGAATTATTTTTCAAGGGAAAAAAGTGAGGTGAAATAGATCAAATGTGTAAATAATTCTTGTTTTTCCATTTTGAAGGAGAAACTTGTATTGATGGAGGTGACGTAGTATTACCAAATATTATACGTGAATAAGCATATTAACAAGTTTCACAATATTACCTTCTTAATGTTTCAATAAACCTGGAAATATTGCGCAATAGAGTTTTTTTATTAAACATTTCCATTAGTCATTTTTCGCATCTCTATAACTTTTTTTAATTAATATATACAGCGCTAAATAAAATAATACACATATTTTCACAAAGCAATTAGTGATTTTCAATGATCGAGTTACTAAATATTTCTACTAACGGAAATAGTAATTTTCTACTTATATTCAGTAGCCCACATTTTACTAATTGGATTAGTAGAATTTCACTAGTAATATTTAAAGAGGGTGCGTCTAGTCCCGAAAGATTTTAGGAGTTGGAAAAAGGGATGCACTAGTCGTCCCGAAACTTCGGGACGAGTAGCAAAGCTTCTGAAAAATATTCGACTACTCATCCTGATTTTCGACGCGATGAGACACTTTGACATTTTTTTATTTGATTGGAAGAAATAATATTCTTCAATTATTTTCACTAAACGAGATTTCAAAAGATTTCCTGGGATTTCCAAATATTGGGCAGATTTACAGTGATTTAAAAGGATTTTAACAGATCCCAAGGGATTATAGAGTATATTAGGGGACTAAAAAGAATTTTTAAAAATTACAACATTTTTACAGAATTTAATGAGATTTCCAAAGCTTTTTAGAGATTTTATGAGATTTCAAGGGATTAAAAAATATTTCAAGGGATTACGCCAGTTTGAAGGTATTTCAAATAATTTCAGAGGATTACGCGAGGTTTCACAGATTTCAAATGATCAACAAATATTTCAAGAGTTTGAAGAAATTACCTGGTACAATTTCGGAGAAAATATCAAGTCTTTCTCAGAGCATTTTACAAGATATGAAGGGACTTTGAAGATTTTGAAGGATTTTAAAGAATTAGGAACACTTCCTGCAGATCACAAAGGATTTCAAAGGATTTATCGAAATTTTGATTTAAGGAATTAAAAGAGATTTCAAGGTACTTTAAGTTATTTCAAAGGACTGAACAGTTTTTTTAACACAACATTTTTACGGAATTTAGGGTTATTTTCAAAACTTTCTAGGGATTTCATGAAATTCCAAGGAATATTAAAATATTGCAAGGGATTATAAAAGTTTCAAGGTATTTCAAACGATTTCAAAGGATTACGAGAGCTTTCACTGATTTTTAAGGATTTGAGGAGTTTGAAGAAATTACCTAGCATAATTTCAGATAGAATATCAATTATTTCTAGGCATTTTACATGATTTCAAGGAACTTCAAGGATTTTTTAGGATCTTATGGAATTAAGAACAATTTTTGAGAATTACAAAGGATTTTAATGAACTTGAATTTCAAAGAATTTGAGAGATTTGAGAAGATTTTGAAATTGTATAAAGAAGTCACGGGTTTCACAGGATTTTAAAGGATTTCAATAGATACCGAAGTATTTTCAGGAATTTTTAAGGATCTCAGGGGACTTTCATTGGATTCAAGGACTTGAAAAAAGAAAATTCCCGCACCAAATGTCCGGGAAAAAGCCTTATGATAAAAAATGAAAAAAAAAATTTTCTTGTATTTTCGAACCTGTAAACTTAAAATTCGAAAAAAAATGTCAGTAGGATGGACAGTTTTCAGACAAACATTTGTCCAAAGGTTCGATTTTTACATGTTTTTTAATGAAAAAATGCTTACTTTAGCGAAATCTTTTTTTTCCTCAAAAACGCTATGATAGATTTGACTAAAACTTTTATATTTTGACGATCAGGCGTACCAAATGAAAAGATTCATACCTACGAACTAGAAAGATGAACGATTCTTTGGCTATGCAGCATGTTTTTGGGAGTGGTTTTGAACCCTAAACATCCAAATAACATATGTAAATCATCATTTCTAAGTAACCAAAATCAATAGAGATTTTTATTTAACTGCTACGATATGAAACGACTCTCCAATAAGTGGAGTAAGCGTACATAGAAAAAATATGTTTTGACCTGATTTTAGGGGATATTTTACCATCCCTTAAACAATGATTCTGAAGTTCCTAACGCATTATTCAATAACGAAAAATAATTTTATTTTTAAATGCATGAAAGCTTCTATTTTGTGACATAAAATAGTCGCGTACAACCCTAAAAACTTCTTGAAGCACTTTCAATCCCTCATCGGATATACAAGTCACCCAAGCTACCCCTAAATATTTTTAAAATTCTACAAAACCAACCTGATTCAAAAATCCGCCCAGTTTTTGCTGATAATAATTTAAATTGATGCTAAAGGCGCACACATAAAGTCTCAACCCTTCAGCACATGTAGAACTCACCCCAGCCACCCCCGAATATTTTAAAAGTTCAATAAAATCACCATAATTTCAACGTACACCAGGATATTTCAAAAAATGTTTTCAAGTGATGCCAAAGGAGCAAAAAAATGTTTCAAAACCTCAGCACATATAGAACTCACCCCAGTCATCCCTAAATATTTTCAAAATTCAATAAAATCACCCAAATGCAACAATTACCCTAATACAACAGGTTTGCAGATATTAACGGTAGTAATGGTAGAGGGACCGGTTCCCCAATCCGCGTTTCCCAATGGACATTTTTCCTAACGGAAATTTTTCCCAAAAGTTATTTCCTCCAAATCTGTTTTTCCCAAAAATTATAACATGTTTTTTAGATATGTCAGCAGGTCATTTGTGTACGCATATATGTAATAGTCTTGAAGAATTGTGAAAATTTTTTCCTCGATTTCTCTCCTGTTCTTGTCAGCCTTTCCGAATTCGTAGGCCAACTTAAAATTGTCGCAACATAATTTCAGTATCGGCCTGCTCCTTCAAAATTTCTTGGAAAAAGGCTTATACATTTGGATGGTCCTTCCCAATCACTAGCGAAAATCTCAGTGATCGATGAGTAGCAGCTTTTCTTTGCATTTATACTTTCGACAGTTTCCATTCACAACTTAAAATTTGCAATTCACTTATAATTTCACTTCACAAGAAATTTAGACAGTTCAAGAACAAGACGTCAATCTACATAACCAACATTAAATAGACAAAGCAAATAACATCAAAGAACAAAACAAAACAGTCGAAGTTTTTTGAAGTTGATTGCCATTTCGAATAAATACTCCATGATTGGGTGATTAGTTCAAAGTTTTACTTTGGTGATTTTTGTATTTGGGGAAAAATGTACTGATTTGGAAAAATGTCCTTTAAGAAACGCGGATTGGGAAACCTGTCCTACAACTGGTAGTAATCAATGAAATATAAATACACTCATAATATGTAAGAAAATAAATAATAGTAACTGGTACTAACCTATACAAACCTGCTTGAACTGGTTTCAACAGAAGAAAAAAACGAATTTTGGAAGACCGACTTGCGAGAGGAGAGAAGGATCTCCGGATAACGTACAGAAATGGAGTTCCAGTCATAGTTCTCAACAAGAGAGCTCTTACAACAAGAGAGCTCTTACAACAACACAGTGACGTCATCCACTTCTGAAGTTAATGTGTATGACCAAAATGTCAGAGGTTTGAATCGTAAGTTAGATTCAATAAATAGCTCTGTTTACCTTTTCGATTTTGATTTTCTAGCATTTACTGGAACTTCGTTGAAGGCTTATAATTTATAATGCTGAAATTTTCGAATGCAATGTTTTCCAGACTTTCAGGGATGATCGTGTGGCTAGACCTGGAGGTAGAGCTCTTCTTGCCATTAAGGCTCAATTTGCTTGCTCATCATTAAACTTGTCTTCGAGAGTACGTGAGGTCCCATCAATAAACATGGTTGGGGCTAAAATGTATACCCCGATTGTCTCATTCTTAATTTTAGTTATCTACATGCCCCCGGAATATCAGTTTCTAAATTTGAAAGGATACTTGAATCATTAATGTCCATACGCGAACTTTCCGAACATAAAATGATTATCGTAGGCGACTACAACATTCCTTACCATAGAAACCATATTAAAGATGTCAAATTTGATAGAAAATCAACACTGTTAACGACATTTTGCCAATTTTTTGATCTACAACAACTTAATTCAGTTGAAAATGCAACAACAGATAATTAGACCTTGGATTAGCGAAAACCTTAATTGAAGGTCATATTAGACCCGCGTGAAAAAAAGTTTCCTTGCTGAAGCATGGGTCAAAAATAGGTCAAAAATGGTTCAAGTTTGTTCTAGGATCGGACATGTATGGATCGTTGGCATGGCTTAAGCATTGCTCGTGATCACGCCCATGTCAAACTTTTGATGATTATTCTAACACCAAATTCGACGGTTTCCGTGGTTAATCATGCATAAAAACATCAATAGGGAGTTCCACTATGACAAAAACATTACTAATTCTCTCTTTTCATCATTTCACAAAAATGAACTAATTTTTAAGTGCTTTTTTGAACCAAAACTCAAACATGGTTCCGAACATCAAATTTGTACGCATCACTTTGAAGGTAAGTTTCAGAAATGTATCAGAATTGGTTTAAATCAATATTTCATGGTTAAATAATAATGATATTTTGCAGCCTAAAGTCGATTGCTAGATAATACACATTTTTTCGACTTCAGCGAGAAATTTTCTAATTCTAAAAAACGAATTACCTGATGTCACTTCACATAATCTTGATAACACTTTTCTGCAAGAAATACTTTTTTGCTTGTCACCTACATTATTCAGGTCGTTTCTTGTCAATTCTCAGATGCAGATTACAAATTGTCAGCGAAAAATTGCTTATCCAAAAGTCAATAAAAAACGACAACAATAATTCTTTCGCGAGAATCACTGTTACAAATTCTTAGTAGAGACCAATGCTTTAATAACTTTGGCGTTGGGAACTGTAACGTCGTATTTTTGAGGTAGTTTCCACTGCATCTAATACATTTTACTCTTACAAATTGCAAGTCTTGCAAATTCGTCTGCGATTTTCAAAGTTGAGGTTAAGCATTATAATTTTAGAGGACATTTATACACAGCTTTACCCCGCTGGTGCCATTCTAAGGAAAAGAGTCGGACAAGCCTTGATCAAAATTTAAACGCTTTTTCTAGCTTCGGTAACACTAATTGAAATCAAGGAATGAGAAGGGAAAAATTTATATTCAAACTGCAAATCTATATCCATATTTAACCTTGCTGGTGCTACTCTAAGGAGGAGAATGGCACAAGCATGGGTCAAAATCGCGGTGGTTTTTCAGCTTCGGTAGCACCAAATCATGATAAGTATTTAGAATGGAGATAGCTTGACTTGAAATTGGAAACCTATATTCATATTTACCATGCTGGTGCTATTATAAGGAGAAGAACCAGCAGGGCAAATATAAATATAGGTTTCGGATTTCCAGTCAAGTTGTTTCCTTTCTGAAAATTTGATCCAGACTAATCCCATTCTCTTTTTAAAAAATGCATCAGTAGGGGCAATATGAACATAGGGTCCCAATTTCAACTCCAGCTTTTCCCCTTATTATTGTTTGACATGACATAGCTCTACCAAAGCTGAAAAAACCTTTACAATATTTATCTAGGCTTGTTCCATTCTTCTCCTTACAATGGCACCAGCATGTTAAATATGGATATAGGTTTCCCATTTCAATTCAAGCTATTTCCATTCTAAATACTTGGCATGATTTGTTGCTGCAGAAGCTAGAAAAAACTTTGCAATTTTGATTCAGGTTTGTCCCATTCTTCCCATTAAAATGGCACTAGCAGGGTTAAAGATGGATATAGGTTTGCATTTTGAATTTCAACTTCTTTCCTTTTCATTGTTTGAATTTAATTAGCATTACCGAAGTTGAATAAAGCTTTGAAATTTTGATCCAGCCTTGTCCCATTCTTCTCCTTATAATTCTTCTCAATATTTGACTTGCATCAGTGTTACCGAAGCTAGATAAAAAGCTTCGAAATTTAGAGCAATGCTTGTCGCATTCGTTTGCATAGAATTGCACGATCAGGGTAAATATTTATATAGATTGGCTCTAAAATTATAATCTATAACTTTGAATGTGAAAGTCATAGACGAAGTTGGAAGGCTTACATTTTGAAAGAGTAAAGATTAATGAACGGAGGAAAACCCCTTGAAAAAGACGACGCTCCAGTTTTCAATGCTAACTACTAACATCTCCTTCTCTTCTCAATGTTAATTCTTTGCCGAAAAGTTTTGGTAAGGCCAAAGTTGAAAAAACCTCTCTCTCTAATAAGAATGTATAACAGTGATTTTGGCAAGAGAATGATTTTGGTCGTTTCTTATTGACTTTTTGATACGCAATTTTTCGCTGAGAATTTGTAATCTGCATCTCAGGCTGACAGGATTTACACAATTTTGCACATTTCAAAACTCTGTCTCTCATTTGTTTTTTAGAATTAGAAAATTTCTGGCTGAAGTCGAAAAAATTTGTATTATCTATCAATGGAACTTTAGGCTGCAAAATATTATTATTATTCAACCATGAAATATTTATTTAAAACAATTCTAATACATTTCTGAAACTTACCTTTAAAGTGATGCGTACAATTTTGATGTTTGGAACCATGTATGAGTTTCCGTTCAAAAAAGCGCTGAAAACTAAGTTCATTCTTGTGAAATAATGAAAAGAGAGAATTAGTAATGTTTTTGTCATAGTGGAACTCCCTATTGATGTTTTTATGCATGATTAACTATGGAAAGTGCCGAATTTGGTGTTAGAACAATCATCAAAAGTTTAGCATAGGACGTGGTCACGAGCAATGCAATGATCCATACATTTCCCATCCGTGAACAATCTTTAACCATTTTTGACCTATTTTTGACAACTTTTTTTCACGCGGGGAGTCATTGATCCGATACTGCACGAGGAAAAGTAGAATCCTTCGTTGAGCCTAATTTTCTCCTCAAGTCAGGAGCAACCTCTTAAAATATATTGGCAGTTCCCATTATGGTTCATGGTAGATTTCCGGTGGAATGGAAAAAAGCTAGGATATGTCCTGTTTCCAAGAAAGGGGTGAAATCGACTGTAACTAGCTATAGACCCATTGCAATTTCAGACAATTTCTAAAAAATATTTGGAATTTGTCTCCATGAGATCATGTATAATATAATTGCTAAGAACATAACGATACACAAACATGGCTCTCTTCTCGGTATATCTACCATTTCTAACTTGTTGGTTTTTACACAAAATGTGAGGGAGTTGCTTATTCATTATGACTAAGTTGATGTTATATTTACTGATGTTTCAAAAGCATTCGATAAAGTGGATCACAATATACTATTACGTAAGCTATATAACATGGAGACTCCGCATAAGCAGTTGCTTGTCATTGGGTCCTACTTGACCAAAAGGCAGCATATTGTACAATATGGAGGTTCCTCTTCTGATCTCTTCTCGCCATCGTCAGGATTGCTGAAAGGCTCCAATCCTGGACCACTGCTATTCTTGGTACAAATGAACGACGTCTCACTTCATTTATCATGTCGTTACCTGTTGTATGTGGATGATGTAAAACCATATATGCACATAGCTAGCTTAAACTTTGGCCATGCATTACAAGCTAACTTAAACCACTTCAACAACTGGTTTAAAAGTAATAATCTTAGCTTGAATCCGTCCAAGTGTGAGATTCTATCATTTTCGAATAAGAACGTTGTATTACATTATCGTTACTTTATTGAGGGTATAGACATAGAAAGATTTGAATGTTATAGAGACCTTGTTATTCTATACGATAACCGCCTAATCTTTGATGCGCACATTGATGAAATTGTATCTAGTGCTAATACATCACTAGGCTTTCTTATGCGTTCCTGTAGATTTTAAGACAATATCGGCACTCACGACTTTGTTCTGAGCAATGGTTAGTTCTGAACTGGAATATGCGTCTGTAATCTGGTCACCTGACTTGAAGAAAAAACATGTTAATTCCATCGAGAAATGCCAAAGGCGGTTCCTAAAATATATGTATATTTGGCATCTGGTCACTGGATGACAGGCGCAAATTGACAGGAGTTTCACATTATTCAAGATTATTCGTGGTCTTACTGATTGGCTAGCAATACTTGAGCGAGTGCCGTTGAACGCACCAAAATACAACACACGTAATACACCAGTCACCACCATCCTACTTGTCTTTATCGATCCCACGGCGCACAGTGGAGAAAAATGGACAAAATTCTGCCTGCGTCACAATTCTCGATACACCTCGGTAAATTTTTTTCTAAAATACTCCGGACAACTCAATCTAAATGTTCACCTGCGACCAGTCCATTCCTATATCATAATCCTGTGTAATGCTATACCAAACGTCGAGTATTCTGCTGCGTTTATTTTAAAAGTCAGTAAAACAGGTATCCTTTGGAAAAATTAAATTGATCAAGAACTCAACAATAAGATTCCAGTATAATTTTACATCCACAACACAAATTTGAAACTAGCACAACTCTGCGACCTGTCATTTGTGGGTTAATTGTTAAGATTGGCCAAAAAACAGCCTAAATGCAATTAATGCTGTGAAAAACGCAATGCTGACAATAACATACAATCTCAAACTCACAAAACCCCAAGCCCACAAACTTCCAACCCACAAACCCCAAGCCCACAAACCTTCAAACAATAAATCCCAAGCCCACAAACCTCAAGCCCACAAACACCAAACCCACAATCCCAAGCACACAGTCCACAAGCCCACAGCCCCTAAACCCACAATCCACAAGCCCACGAAATCCCAAGCCCACAACCCCAAATTCACAAACCACAAGCTCACAAATTTCAAACCCACAAACCCCAAGCCCACAAACCTCAAGCCCATAAATCCCAAGCCCACAAACCTCAAGCCTGCAAACCCCAAGCCCACAAACCCCAAACCCACAAACCCCAAGCACTCAAGCCCACAAGCCCACAAACACCAAGCCCACCAATCTTAATACCTCAAATCCTAAACTTACAAACCCCAAACCCATGAACGACAAACCTCAATCCCACAATCTCCGATCCCACAAACCTCATAATGTCACATATAGTCAGATGTAAGTTGTCTAAAAAATAATGCAGAATTATGAATTGTAGAACGTTGAGTGAATTTGGTCACTTGGTTAGTAGGTTTGAGGTTTCTGGGCTTGTGGTTTGTGGGCTTGGGATTTGTTGGCTTAAGGTTTGTGGGTTTGAAGTTTGTGGGCTTGGGGTTTGTGGATTTGGGGTTTGTGGGCTTAGGGTTTGTGGCCTTGGGCTTTGTGGGCTTGGGGTTTGTGAGTTTGAGGTTCGTGGGTTTGTGGGTATGGGGTTTGAGGGCTTGGGGACTGTGGGCTTGAGATTTGTGGGCTTGGGGTTTGTGGGCATAGGGTTTGTGGATTTGACGTTTGTGGACTTGGGGTTTGTGAGTTTGGGGTTTGTGGGGTTCGGGTTTGTGGGTTAGTAGGTTTCAGTTTTGTGGGATTGTGGTTTGTGGTTTTGGGATTTGTGGGCTTGGGGTTTATGGGTTCGCGGTTTGTGGGTTAGTAGGTTTGATGTATGTGGGTTGGGGGGTTTTGGGCTTAGGGTTTGTGAGTTTGAAGTCTGTGGGCTTGGGCTTTGTGGATTTGAGGTTTGTAGCCTTCTGGTTTTGTGGGTTTAGGGTTTGTGGGTTCGAAGTTTTATGGGCTTGGGGTTTGTGAATTTGGGGTTAGTGGGCTTAGGGTTTGTGAGTTTAAGGTTTGCGGGTTTGTGCGCTTGGGGTACGTGGGTTAGCAGGGTTGAGTTTTGTGGGATTGGGGTTTGTGGGCTTGGGATTTGTGGGCTTGGGTTTTATGGGTTTGCGGTTTGTGGGTTAGTAGGTTTGATGTATGTGAGCTTGGGGTTTGTGGGCTTGTGGATTGTGGGCTTGGGGTTTGTGGATTTGGGGTTTGTGGGCTTAGGGTTTGTGCCCTTGGGGTTTCTGGGCTTAGGGTTTGTGAGTTGAGGTTCGTGGGTTTGTGGGCATGGTGTTTGTGGGCTTGGGGCTTATAAATTTGGGGTTTGTGGGCTTGGGGTTTGTGAGTTCGAGGTTTTATGTTATTATCAGCATTGCGTTTTTTACAGTATTAGATGCATTCAGGCTGTTTTTGGCCAATCTTAATAATTAATCCATAAATGAAAGGTCGCAGAGTTGTGCTAGTTTGAAATTTGTGTTGAGAATGTGAAATTATACTGGAATCTTATTGTTGAGGATGCCTGTTTTACTGACTTCTGAAATAATCGTGCAGAATACTTGACGTTTGGTATAGCATTACGCAGGATCATTATATAGGAATGGACTGGTCGCAGGTGAACATTCAGATTGAGTTGTCCCGACTATTTAAAAAAAAATTTACCAAGGTGTATCAAGAATTGTGACGTAGGCAGAATTTTGTCCATTTTTCCCCACTGTGCGGCGTTCTCCACTATTTGATGTGTTTAGCAATTCAAACAAATTTTCTTGCTCTTCTATCTCCAAATTCACGCGTATTGTGCATAACCACATCGAACACACAAACCCCAGTTTAAATTTTTAAGTATTTCCATGCTCTCATAATATGCAATACTATATGTATATATTGTAGCCCTGTTAATGGTTCTCACTGAACTGTTGGGCTTTCTTTATTCTAATAAATATATCAGATTAGGATGAAATGAAAGGAAATTAGATTCTAATCTTTTTATTCATTAGCATTCAATACAGGAGTAGTTTCCAAGTGTTGTAATGGTCCCTCAGTTTTTTCAACTCACCTGCATGTTACGAAATACCCATTCTTCAATTTAGAGCAGGGTGGAATAACAAGAATTGAGATTACAATATTTTATGCATTATGGCTGCTTTTTCTCGATTATATGGTATTTTATAAGGGTTGCAATGACCTTTAAGATTTTAAAATTTCTACTACATGTTCTGAAATACCTATTTCTCAATTTCTATCTGAACAAAACAAATGAAATGAGATATTAATTTTTTCAAGCAATTGGGTAGACTATAATATGGGGTTTTCTTATAAGGGGAGGAAAATTCTAAGCAATGTTTTTTTATACATCAAGTGCTTATGAATTTAGATTAACACTGTACAAACTACGCTGATCCGCTGCCGAAAAATGGGCTATTAAAGAGTTAAAATGATGAGATTAATGAGATTTTTCTGGTGGCATTCAACGGGTGCCGGAGGAGTCGAGCATCCTCATCTTGTATTGATTAACTGTACAAAATCTACTAATAATTTATAATTTTTTTCTACGAAGTAAGTTTATCTTGACTCTAAAGAGTTTTTAGTTGAAGAATGAGAATTGAAAAATTTGGCGTCTAGATACGCATAACGTGTTTTTACAAGGCTATACAATACTTTGATTACACATATACGGCAAGAACGTACAGTGCTATCTTTCCGGAATATGTATGTCAAATATACCTGAAAATGTGTCAGATTATTTTGAAACAGAAATATCTCAGAAGAATGAGTTTCGCTTTTCAGTCCACTTGATAAATATTTGAATAAATATAGGAGGAATGAAAGGCAGAAAGCGGCCAGTATATATACAGCTGAAGAATCTTGCATAGAACATTCATTCGTTAGTAATCATTCGCTAATTATTCGAGCAATAATTACTGTTGAGAACAATGAAGATCCTTCTCGCAAACTATGCTGTTCGGATTGGCAATTTTCCCCGATTCTGTTGGTGAGTATATGATTATATTTAATAATGTAATATCATATAATCTATGACTTTTTATTTTCAGTCCCACATTATTTTATATAACATTTTTCCATACGCATTAATTATCCTCATAAAACAATGAGTTAATGATTTATTTATTTCTTGCAAGCTGTATTTTGTCGTTCT
>CAKNXH010049602.1:60852-72616 GCA_932178445.1 Andricus quercusramuli
TGTATGTATGTATGTATGTATATATATATATATATATAATGTTTTTTTATTATATTATTTTATTTTTATTGCTTGATTATTTTCTTGTTTTCATGAGGGCAAAGGTAAAAGTTAATTACGGGGCTGATTAAAATATAATTATCTCGTCCAGAATATTGTTTGTATTGTTTGCGATTTCTAAACTTATTTTTTTACCCAACCTACTGTTTAGTAGTTCTTATTTATATTTTGAGTGTTTAAACACATAAACTCCTCTTTCTTCTTGCAGAATTAAGTCCAATGCATTCGTATGCATCGAGATCGAGTGGATCCGAGCATTACGCTACGGCCGAGGAGAGTTCATTACAGGCACATTACAGGCACGCACCCCCACAGACAGGTGCGAGGCAACCATTCCTTTATTTTTATCTAGACGGAGAATATTACCCAATCAGGAACCCAAAAACAGCAGAGCTAAAGAAAGTCGGGGATTATTACGTTGGAAAATATGTTCTGAGCGGAACTATTCCACTATATGGTCCAGGACCAGAGCACCATCCATGCGTACAGTTGGCAAACCCATTTAGCCCTCAAGGGCAATTACGTCAGAGCCTAGACTATCTTAGGGCTGAATATGATGTCTATCAAATATAATACATCATAAAAAAATGTATTATGTGAAATGACTCAATTTCATATATTTATTCAGAATTATTTCTGTGAAAACCTAATGATTACAACAGATTGATAATAAAATGAATAATGAACATAAATTTATTACTTTTTTCGTCACTCCCAAAACTCAACACTAAATCTCGAATAGTTTATAGGTCATTGTCAAAAAGCTGTAAAATTTAACTACCGACTATTTTATCCATTTCCGTAATCTATTTTTTTAGATAATACTAAGCATGAATCTTTACACGAAAATTGTGACAAACGAATTTTGTGAATGAGTGATGCTTTAGGGAAACCAGAACAGATAGAAAGACGCATATAGTTCCGGAAAGGTCACTCAAGAATATTGACTTGATACATGGCCTAGCGGTTATCTCGAAAAATATTGATTTGGGAAAAAGATGTTGTTTACAAAAGTTATAGATCTCGTCGGAACACATATTTTTACATTTATACTTTTTTCTAAAATTAATATTTTTCGAAAATAATAACAAAAATTAATTTTCAGATTTTTTGTTGGAAAAGGGGGCGTTGAAAAAGGGGTTCGGCGTGAGTGGGTGGAGAGGGTGTGCTTCAAATCCACTCGCGCCGACCCCCTTTTCCAACGTCTAAAATCGGGTTCTAAAATCTTGGGCATTTTAAGTGGCCCACACCCCCTCCCATCACTCATGCTGACCCCTTTTCCAACAAAAAGTCTGAAAATTCATTTTTGTCATTTTTGTCATTTTTCTCGAATAACAGAATAACATTAATTTAAGAAAATAAGTATAAATGTAAAAAATAAGTGTGCCGACGAGATCTACAACTTTTGTGAACAACATTTTTTCCAAAATTGATATTTTTCGAGATTAAGAAAAACAAGTAATTTAAAAAAAGTCAAAATTATTAATAACTTAATTTACTTTGATCTGCTTCAAAAATCCTTCTTGTGCGTTCAACTACGATCTAAAAGGAAACCCTAGGCCAAGTATCAAGTCAATATTCTTGGGTGACTTTTCCGGAAGTATACCCAGAAAGACTTTTGAAGTCATAATATTGATAAATTTCCAACCAGTGGAGAAAGTATTGGATAGAAAATTAAATCTGGCCACTTGTCCTATATTTTATGCTTTTTGAACATGGCTGCAGTTTTATTCAAATGGTACTCATTCGGTACCAAATGATCGTTCATATGTTAATCCTTTCAGAGCAATTATGGAAGGACGTTGTATATCAAACTGTGTCGTATTTAACATGCAATCATGACAGTAATTGCTACCAACTATTGTATCCAAAAACTGCGCTTCTCATCAAAACACATTAAATATATTTTCTATGAAAATGAATCTCGATTACCTCTATTTACGAAATTATTCTAGAAAACCTAAGATTACTTCTTATAAATTAGACTAAGGCGAATTTTTAACAAAGAAGGATTTTTTAAACAAAAATTTTGAATTTTCAACAAAATAGGTTAACTTTTAATGAAATGGTTCAAATTCCAGCTAAGAAGATTAATTTTCTACCGAAAAATATGAATTCTCATTAAAATACATTATTTTTTAACGAAGTAGTTGAATGTCCGAATAAAAAATGATTTTATAATCAAAAAGGATATTTTTTAAAATATGGTTTCATTTTTTTAAACTAAAACATGAATTTTTAAAATACTTAATAATTCAACTTTTCACCAAAATAGTTCAATTTTCAACCAGATGAACTTTCAACTATAATTAAAAAATCTTCAATAAAAAAAATGATTTTTGAACCAAATTGTTGAATTTTCTACAAGGTAGATTATCATTCAATCAAAAGAGATGAATTCTCGATGATAATTGTAATTAATAGTTGATGTTTCAATCAAAACCGATTTTAATTTTAATTCATAAACAGTTCAAGTCAACGGAAGGATACAAATTTTCAAAAAAAAGTTGACTTTTCAATTGAAAAGGAAAGTTTTAAAAAAAAGTTTGATTTTGTTAAACAAAAACATGAATTTTCGATCAAGAAGTTTAATCTTAAACAAAATATATGAATTTCTAACCCAGTAGCTTCGTTTTCAAATGAAATAAATAAATTTATCATAAAAATGGAATAGTTAAATTTCTAGTTAAAAAGTGTAATTTTAAACAAAAAACCGGTTTTCCAGAAAAATAATTCAACTTTTCACCTAAATAGATAAATTTTCACCAGAAGGATGAACTTTCAAGCAAGAAGATTAATTTTCTATCAAAAAAGACGATTTTATTCACTAAATACATGAATCTTCAAGCAAGTAGTTGAGTTCTCAACAAAATAGTTCAGTTCTCAACCAATAGGATCAATTTTCAAGCAAGAACCTTAATTTCCTACAAAAGCAGAAGAAAATTCAACAAATAATGATAATTTTCAACTACGAAACAAAAATTTTCACCTGAAATGAAAAATTGAATTTTCAGTTCCAAAAATTAATTTTTAACAAAAAAAAATAACTTTCAACAAAACAGTTAAATTTCCAATCAAGCCACTTTCAACCTGAATCAATCCTGAATTTTTCTGATAATTGTGGTGAAATTTGAAGTGAGTGGATTATGGTTGTGTGTAGAAGGGTTCGTTTGTGAGAGATTGAATGAAAGATTGGAGGATTGACAAGGGGATGAAGATATTTTTTGGGATCAAGATAGATCTATGTGGAAGTTGAGGTTAGGAGGGATTGAGGTTTGTGACAGGGTGGGAGGACCGGGCTGGTCGTAGCAGGGCAGGCTAGAGAAGGAGAAAGGTAAGGAAGGTAGACGCGACGATAGATAGATAGAGACCGAGAACGATATAAGGCGGGATCGTTTGAACTGGATTCATGACTAGCGGAGCGAGTACCAGCAAGGAAAGCAGGGATTTAGATTAGGAATTTTTCAGTAGATGTATAGGGGAGAACAAAGAAAGAAAGGCAATGGAAAGGAGAAAGTATAGGAAAACGGTAGAAAAGAATAGATTGAGGGCGAAGAGCGTGGGATCGATTAAAGCACTCATGAAAAGGAAGAGAAATGATGATAGAAGGAATGAGGATGTATGAAGAAAAGCAGGAGAAAAGGGTAGAGCAAACAAGGAAAGAAATTGGCTGGGAAATGGCCGAAATTAGGAAAGAAATAGGAAAATGGGAAGAAGTTAGGGAAAACCTAGAGAAAAGGATGCAGACGTTGGAGAAAATACTAGAAAAGAAGGAAGAGCCTAATAAGAAAGTGGAGGAATTGGAAGGTAGAATAAAAAAAAGTTCAAACTGGGAGTTTGGAGGTGGGGAGAGTCGGAATGAGGAGAAGGAAAGGCTGAGATAAATAGAACGAAGAGTAGAAAAGAAAGAGGGAGAAGAGAGAAAAAAAAATAATGATGAAGGGTCTAAGATTAGAGGAGCATGAGCTGATGGAAGGAGTGGAAGAAGTACTAAGGAGGATTTATTCTAAGGTAGAGATAGAGGAAGTGCGATGTGTAGGAAAGGAAAAGCGGAGAGGGAAGAGAATGTACTGGTGGAACTCAAGAAATGGAAACATAAGAGGGGAGTGATGACATGGAAGAGGGTGTTATATGAAAGCTTGGAGAGAATAAAGGATGATTTGACGTGGGTAGAAAGGAAGATGCAGTATAAGTTGAGATAAATGGTGGAAGAAGAAAGAAAAAAAGGAAGGAAAGCATGTGGTAAGTATGGGAGAATACAACTAGAAGGTGTATAGTGGAATTTGTACAAGGACAGGAAAGAGTGAGTAAAAAATAAGGTGTCGGGAAACTAGGAGAGGAAGGAACGGGAGGTAAAGAAATAAGAAATATTTGGAAAGAAGAAGAGACGAGAAACGAAAGTAGGGAAGATTGCAGCATATGCTACTGGAATATAGCAGGATTAGAAAGGAAGGATAAGGAGTTTATCAGAACTTTGACACAATGGGATGTAGTAGTAATGATGGAGACGTGACTAGATGAAAAGGGATGGGAAAGAGTAAGGGGGAAATTACCAAGAGGTTACAAACTGGCAGGTTCAAAATGCGAAGAAAAAGAATAAAAAAGACAGAGAAATGGGAGAAATGTTGCTGGGAATTAGGAAAGAATGTATAACAGAGAAGGATAGGAAAGAGATGAAAGAACACAAAGAAGGATCAATAGTAGAAGAGATAAATATAGGAGGAGAGAGGTGGGAGATTATGAGGGTTTATGTGAACAGTGATATGCAGCAGAAATCAGAAGTGATGAGAGAACTAATGGAAGAAAATAAGCAAGAGGTTAGGCTTATAATAGGAAGAGATTTTAATGCTGGAACAGGAGACAGAGGAGGAAGGGAATGGGGTAGAGAGCGAGGAAGAAAATCTAAAGACAAGATACTGAATGGGGAAGGAAAGAAATTGTTAAAGAGCCTAGGGGAGGTCGGATGGTTTATCTTAAACAGAAGTATAAGGGGGTGGATGAGGAAGGGGAATATACACGTTCTGGAGGAAATGGGGGAAATTAATTTTGTGATAGTGGACGACGAGACAAGAGAAGGTTAAGAAACTAGAGGCAGGGAATTACATAGATTCGGATCACTTTCCTATAATAGTGAAACTAGAAGGAAAAATGAGGAATAACAATGCGGCTAAAAAGGAAGCAACAGTGAAAAGAGCAGGAAGAGGGGATTGGTCAATGTAAGGTAGAGAACAGTTTAAATAAAAAGTCAGGAATAGCAAAATGGGGGAAGGGAATGTAAACGAGAAAATAAAAATAATGATAGGAGAAATTTAAAGAGTATTAGAGTGCACAAACAAAAAAGAAGTTAGTGTAGGAAGGGGTAGAAGTGGATGGGATGAGGAATGTAAACAGAAGGTCTTGCTGGAACGGGTGGTATGTTCGTTGGAGAATGTTGCTCTTCTTCTTGCCGATAAAGAGTGAATCCTCTGCATCAATCCTCTTCGCGCTGGTGAGCTCCTTTGCCAACAGGTATGGATGTCCCTCGTGAGCTGGTCCGACCATTTAAAATTATGTTCTCGCGTTTGTCCGGGGCTATTGCCGGGTCGTCGCCTCGGTTCGGTCTGATTGGCACTCCCAACTGAATCAAGGCCTCCTTCTGAGAGAGGACCATTGTAGGTGGCACTGCGCGATACTGCTGACGTAACCGCATAATTCTTTACGTTGGGGAGTGAGCACTGATACATTGCGTGGTGGTGAATGAGAAATTCCAGAACATCTTACACTGATCATTCTCCACAACGGAATGAAGTTTCCCCTGCATGCATACCCGTAGCATGCATACTTTGAGTATCCAGTGAGGAGATGTTCAAGTGTTTCTGGTTCTTGCTTGCACACTTGGCAGTCGGTATCGCCTACAGGTACATTTATCATGCGCTCGAATAAACTAAGGTGTCTATAATCTAGTCCTCTCTGACGAGGCCGGTTTCTGCCACAAAGGCGTTTACGGGTGCATAGGCATATGCGCTTTTCAACCACTATTGTCACCTACTTTCTTTTCACGTTCAGGCATTTTTTAGGATTTTCTCAACATGGTTCTTTGATAACCTTCTTAAAGAGTGTCATTAGCTTTAGCCATCTTCCAATACTGGTCCGTCCACGTCCGTTGACGGCTTTTGTAACCCAGGTCAGGTTGACAAAGTGTTTAACCGTCACATCTAGAAGTTCTTGTAGGCAACTATACATAAGTCTGGAGGTGAACTAGTCCGATTGAAGAGCTCTCAAAGCAGCTTGACTGTCATAGCATACGTAAATGTGGTGATTAACAAACTCAAGTTTACGAATTTCCGCTAAGCAGGCCTTAATGGCCACGATTTCAGCTTCGAATACGGTAGGGAATTTTCTAGTGCGATTGTTATTTCCACACTAGGTTTCATCCCAAGTACTCTAGCTCCAGAGTCAAGGAAATCTTTACAGCTGTATTTATACCAGACGAGTCCTCCCGCTGTAAATGAATTTCTTTTCTTTTGTTCGTCATGCTAAACCTCCCTCGTTGGAAAAATCATCTCAAAGAGCTTCGTGAATGATTATTCATTCAGCATGTTTTCAGAGTGCGTTCAGAGGATTTTACTCCCTGACAATACGCTTCTTACTATACCATGCAAGTCAAGGAAAGCGGTATTTCTATGACCCTCCTTCACAGATAGTATGTATACCTCCGACGCGTCGCAACCCTCTGTCTAATTAAAAGGTGCAGCGGTGTTATACCTAAGGTGGATTCCAATGTCGGTGTTGTAGTTGTTCTCATTGATTCGGCAACCAAAGTCGTTCTTGTTACCCAAATCAATGAGGCCTAAGTTATTATTGGTCCATTGATTACAGTATATAACTGGTAAACTGCCCTGTGTTCGAGTTTTCAAGTTGTTCCAACTCACTCATGTTTTCCTGTTACCATTATCATGAAGTCATCTACATACCCTTGTTAATGAAAACCTGATTGACTCAACCTATGAATCAAATCATCAATGACAAGTGCGTACATGGTGCAGGATGAAAAACCTCCCTGTGAACAACCGCTTTTTTACCTTCGCTTCAACGTTGAAACCGTAGAACGAAGATTAGACAAGCCTATCGCATAGCGTAGAGCATATTAACCTATTAACAGTGGTTACACCATGTTTCTTAGCAAAATCAAATATAGATTCCGTAAGGGTGTTACTGAAGGCACCCTTTATGTGTAGAAACGCTGCAAACGCTACATCACCTGTTGGTCCTGCGTTTTGAAAGCGGTGGGTAAATGGATGAAGTGTGTCAACGGTGGATTTGCCTTTCTTTCAATTTGTGGTGGCTTTGGAAATTCAGACTGTATGAGTCACATGGGTTACCGATCCTGCCTCTTTCAGATTCCCTGTATAGTTGAGAGGTTGTTTCACCTTGCAAAAGATTTTGCTGGAGATGGTACCTCCTTCTGGCAGTAGTGCCATATTTTTCTTCTGAGAGAGTTTCTTAGACCCAGCATCCTCAGTATTTGTACCCTCCTTTATTGGATTAATTGAAGTCCCATTCCCAGCCGTACTACTGAAAGTGTTCGGAACCGCACAGGTCCCTTATTGGTTTCAACGTGATTTAACCCTTCATTGCCCTCATCTTCTCGAGAGAAGAAGTATTCATAGAGGGTGTCATTGAAGAAGCCCCTCCATTTGCTTGTTTTTGGTTTGTTATGTTGTCGAAATTCATGTTGCTTCCACGAGCAGCTAGGGGACGGAAAGTTTCGTCCCCATAGAGCACCGCTCGTGGGATAAGGCAGTTTACACTGGTAGGTTGTCCAGTATTCCAGGACATCGACTGAGTCATCATACCCCAGTAACATTCAGCCTTCGACACGGTAGTGTACGTTTTAGTTTTAGTTTATTGCGCTTAAGACAAGTCTCCATACACAAGGTACCCATTCACGTTTATACGCAATGGGTGGGTCCTGGCAGGCCGAGGTGCAAGGGATGTGTGGAATGATTCGCCTGTATAGGGCCAAAGGGGTATTGATGCCAGTAGGCGCGCTGCCTTGCAGGGGGACGTTAGGATACGAGGATGAAACTGTAATGTGTCTGACGGCAAGTTGACATGGTCCTTGTCATAGTCGGAAAGCTCCCATACTTAGACCTAGGGAGGTATGGGGGTTATCACTCCTGGGACAGTGGACTCACCTACGATCGGAATAGGATCCTAACGTGCGGATTATCTTGAAACTACCATGGCTAACTTGCAAAAACAAAAAAACTACTATTAAAGATCTAAGGGTGGGAACTCTAAACGCGCGTAGTCTAAGTACCGGCGGATTTAGCTAACTCGTTAAGATAGCAAATGATTACAATACTGACTTAATAGCACTCCAAGAAACCTGCTGGCCGGGCGATTTCGCGTCAATTTCTAAGGATAACTATACTTTTCACTATGGGGGAGCTAAGGAGTGGAGACTGGGGACCGGTTTTCTTATTAACAAAACGAATCTCGCAAGCGGTTATCGACATGCAATTCATTAACGATCGGTTATCATACATTGTACTAATGGGTAATCTCAGGAAACACGTATTAATCAATGTGCACTGCCCCACCGAGGACAAAGACGAAGACACTAAAGATCTTTTTTACGAAACAATCGAGCAGGTTTTTGACAAGTTCTCAACTTTTGACGCAAAAATAGTGTTGGGAGATTTCAACGCGAAAATTGGAAAAGAACCGATGTATAGGCCTACAATAGGATCAGAAAGTTTGCATGACGTCAGTAATGATAATGGAACAGAGTAATAAACTTTGCAGCTTCAAAGAACCTCGTTGTCAAAAGCACATATTTCAAGCATAAAAATATACATAAGGCCACCTGGGCATCACCAGATGGTATCACTCACAATCAGATTGATCACGCTCTAATTGGCAGAAGACGTCATACAAACATTCTCGATATAAAATCGTACAGGGGAGCGGATTTAAATTAGCGTTAAGTAAGAAAACAAGCCGCACAGAGCCAACAGTTCGTTTCAATATAGATAAGTTCAAAACAGCAACAGAAACATTAAATTATCGATTTGAGATTTCTAATAGTTTCGACGCTCTCCAAGAACAGAGTGACGAAAACAATAATTGCGAGGAGGACCCGGAAACCCTGTGGAGCAATATAAAAAAGGCGATAAAAACAGCCGCGAAACTTACGATAGGTTTAAAGAAAGTAACCAAAAGCAAACCATGGTTTGACGAAGAGTGCAAACTCTGGTTTGAAAAACGTCGGAAGGCCAGACTAAGTAGTTTACAAAATAAGTGCGATCAAACACATAAGAAGTATCTCGAGATTAGTAAAAGTACAAATAGGCTGTATAGATCTAAGAGAAGGGAGTGGGAAAAGAATAAAATACTAGCAATAGAAACGCATAATAAACAAAATAACCCGCGTGAGATGTACACGGGAATCAATTTTATAAGGAAAGGTTTTCAAAGTAGAACGAAAGTAATGAGGGACGAAAATGGCAATCTAGTAGCCGATGCGACAGAGAGACTGAATTTATGGAAAGACTATTTCGATAAACTATTAAATGTACGCGAAGCCCCCGTTGAAGGTAATCTCGGCGAAATCCACACTGCTGATCTATTAATTGATAATCCTGCTGATATAGGAATAGAAATGGCCATAAAGAAGTTGAAAAATAACAAAGCCGCGAGCATCGACGACCTTCCGTCAGAACTGATAAAAAATGGAGGCCCTTGCCTCACAAGGCAAATTTGTAAATTAATACGCGCAGTTTGTGAAACAGAACACATGCCGGAGGAATGGAATATCTCTATTATTATTCCTATCTTCAAAAAAGGCGATAAAACGAACTGTAACAATTATCGGGGAATTTCACTTGTGCCTTCGTGTTATAAGATCCTGTCCAATGTAATCTTAGGTAGACTAACTCCTTTCGCTGAGGAAGTCATTGGGGATTACCAGTGTGGATTCCGCCGAAACCGATCTACAAGCGATCAAATGTTTACAATTAGACAACTGCTGGAAACACCAGTTCCCGTTAGATCACTGAAGTTAAGCAGTGTTGGGCGCGGTTAGTTCTTGGATGGGTGACTGTCTCATACTACTGCGTTGCTGTTGGCGGTCGTGAGTGTGGTGAGCCCACACTTGTAGTTATTTACTACAAGAAACTATCCACCTAGAAACACTACCCGAATCGGGTAGTGTCACGCTTACCCCTAGAAGCTCTCCGAAAGGGAAATGGCTTAATGGTATAGATAGATAGATAGTGCATCAGCTATTCATCGATTTCAAAAAAGAGTACGAATCTATTATACGCGCACGAATGTACTGGATCCTAGAGTTCCTGGGTGTATCAAGAAAATTAGTTAGACTTATCGAAATTTGTTCAAGCGGCAGTAGGGGTAGAATACGGGCAAACGGAAGTTCATCTGAAGAGTTTTCGATCCGCGATGGCCTAAAACAGGGCGATGCACTTTCGTGCGTCCTTTTTAACTTAGTTTTAGAGTACGTGGTCAGACAAGTACAAGTGAATCCGACCGGTGCTACCCTCAATGGGATAATACATATTCTTGGGTATACGGATGATTTCGACTTACTAGGGAATGATAAAGAAACGGCAGCTAAAATGCAGAAATCCTGATCTCAAAAGCCAAAGATATTGGCATGGAAGTTAGCGAATCGAAGACAAAATATATGAGCGTCGTCAGATCCGAACAAAGTAATGTAGGCGGGGATCTAATGGCCGGAAATATGAAATTCGAAAGGGTTAATGAGTTCAAATATCTCGGGTCTATTATAACTAGCAAAAATAATATCAAACCGGAAATCAACGCGCGGCTGCACGCTGGCACTGGGTGCTATTATGCAGCAAACACACTATTAAAATCGCGATTGCTATCTAGAAACATCAAAGTAAGAATTTACAAAACGATAATAATGCCGGTCTCATTGTACGGGTGTGAAACGTGTGCGCTGACGAAAGGAGAGGAGAATAGGTTTAGAGTTTTTGAAAATAAAGTGCTTAGGAAAATCTATGGTCCAAAGAGGGACGAAGAGACTGGCGAATGGAGAAAATTGCATAATGATGAACTGCATGCCCTCTACGGGTCAGCAAATATTAATAGAGTAATGAAAGCGCGTAAATTAAGATGGGCGGGGCATGTAGCAAGAATGGGCAATGAAAGAACAGTGGCGCAAGTTTTAAAAGGGAGACCGACTGGTAAGAGACCCCTAGGCAGACCGAGAAACAGATGGGAGAAAAATGTAAGGGATGATCTAAAAGAACTAGGACATGATTACTTAAACTGGATGGAGAATGCACAGGACAGAGATGTGTGGCGGTCTCGGGTAGATGAGGCAATGAATTTTCGAGTTCGAACTGCTAATCTATAATAATAATAATGTAATTTTTTACGATTGAAACACAAAATACGCATCCTATCAAAATTTATTGAAGACACATTTGTAGCTATTTTTTGGATGAGCAACTTTCGTCTATTAATTTTTTCATAACTTGTGTCGTTTGTGCAAAAATTTAATTTTTTATTTTTATTTTTCACGATTGAGAAAAACTACGCGCCCTATCAAAAAATGATTAATAACAATTTATAGATCCTTTTTGGATGCTCGAGTCTTGTCTATTAATTTTCTTTTGTACCTTGCGTTGTTTACCCCCATTTTTATTTTTTATTTTTTATTTTATTTCTCACT
>CAKNXH010049605.1:0-37152 GCA_932178445.1 Andricus quercusramuli
CCAAAGAAAATGAAAAAACCTACGCACAAAAATCTATCGTATAAAATAAGTGAAATGTACCAATAAACTTTTTCTAGAATAAATCACTGAAGAGGGCCCATATATGGAGCCGAAACGTCTGATGAAAATTTAAATCTCCTTCATCATGTACGGACCCCAAAGCCACAAAAACAAAAAACTAATATATTTTTGAAAATATCTATGATTTTCAAGAATTTCTAACAATTTCTTAAATTTTCAAAATTTTCAAAAATATCCAAAAATTTCTTAAATTTTTAAAAATTGTACAAAATACTATAATTCTCAAAAATTTTCAAAAATTTTCAAAAATATCGAAAATTTTCAAAAATTGTTGAAATTCTCAAATTTTAAAAAAATTGCAAAATTGCCCCCCCCCCCCCACCGTACACCCCCTACCCCAAGCACACCCCCGACCCACCTCTGTACCTCCCCCTTTAACTGTAGGTTTATTATGTACGATGAGTATTGCTTCAATGCTCCAATGATACGTGGATAATAATGGATAGTGGATAGTGGTGGAAGCAGTACAATAATGGCTCCATTATTGTACTGCTCCCACCACTGAGTTAAAAAGCCAAAATGTGCAACTTCACAATTTGAAAGTCTTAAAATTAAAAATGCAATAGCATTGAAAGTTCAACAATTCCACAATTCTGCAATTGTTCCATTTTAAATATAAAGGCTTAATAGTTGAAATTTCTTCAAATGTAAACTTTCCCAATCAAATCATATCAACTTCAAGTGCGGAAAATGGAAGGACAATTGCATTGTCAATGAATGTAAAATCTCAGATATGTAAATCGTCTGCAGTTGAACAATTTTGAATAAGGTCGAAGTGAATCAAAAAAATTACGTTATCTTTTCTTTGTTCTATTCTGGCGTATTCTGAAATATACATAAATTTGAACGGAATATAATTTCATTAAACAGTGATAAATATTAATTTGTTTATTGATTGTTATTGACATCGATCGCCGGATAACTTTGAATTGCTCTAGTGATCATGAATATTTTCAGAATACTATATTATCTACTGAAATATATTTCGGCGACAGCGCCTCTTTTGCCCATTTTACTCACGACAACTCCCTGCAAAAAACGTCGTATTGAAAAGTATTCAAATGTAGTGACATTTTGAATGCGATTCAATTCTACTTTCTGTTCCGAAAAAAAGATTTTAAAAATATTAGTTCGTACTGGTTCGCATTACACTTCATCACGCTGAATGAGAAACGACAGTTTCGATGATTCGCATTACAAAGTATTGGTTCGCATTAAACTTCAAGACGCCGAATACGAGATCTAAATATTAAGAAATTATAAAAAAATCAAGCGGTTCCTGTTTATTGTAAAACTTTTTTTAAATAATGTAGAATAAATAGATAAATATTATTAAATAAATATTAAATAAAATTTTAATCCGCGGGTACGCATTCAAAAGTATTCCAATAACTTTTGGAATTTGCAAAATTTAAACCAATGCGACATTTCGCATTAAAAAGTTCTCAATTCACGCACAACATTCTTCTCATTCGATCGCATTTACAATCATTAAAGCTAATGCGAACTTTTTTATTAAAAAGTTTTCACTCAACCGAAACATTTCCATCATTAATTCGTATTGAAAAGTATTCAAACCACTACGAACTCTCACAATAAAAAGTTTTGCACTCGATAAAAAATTTCGTCTCATTCTATCGCATTCAAAAGTATTTAAACATATGCGAACTTTCGCATTGAAAAGTTTTTACCTCGCTCAAAATATGAGTCTCATTCCTTCGCTTTCAAAAGGATTCAAAGTAATGCGAACTCTCGATTTAAAAGTTTTTCATTTCGCTCTGAAATTTTCTCTCATTCGGTCGCATTAGAAAGCATTAAAACGAATGTGAAGTCTCGCATTAAAATCCATTGCATGCAAAAAATGTTATCTTTCGTATTCAAACGCATTCAGGAATTTAATGTTATATAAGAAGTATCGCATTTAAACGTTTTCGGCTAACCTCCAATGCAAAACTGACACATAACAGACTTCACGGAAACGAATCGTGAATGCGAAACAATACTTTTGAATTTTACGTTTCTTGCAGGGCTGTTAAGAGGGGATGGATACTTCAGCGGGTAGAGAGGCACAGCGGGATGGTCAGATTTTCGCCGACAGCGCCGTCTACATTTATCTTACCCTACTAATAATTCTATCCCCACTCCACCGCCACTTGCCGCATCTAGGTGTATAATCTCTTTGATGGAACTGAATCCTGGAGACTGGGAAACTAGGTCTGGAAACTAACTTTGGGAAATAAGAATTCTGAATATGCCTTGTTAAAATATAGAAGCCCATATCTACAAAATTAATTTTGTGAATTTGAACATTCCCATTCCTTGAGTCACGGGGCAACGCTTTCAGTGTTTTCGAGCGTCGGATGAGTTTGAATTCGAGAGCTCAAGTGCAATTCTAACAAAAAATTTGAAAATATTAACAGTGTAACAATATCAAAATCGTATAATATTAAATAACGAACTAATAAACAAGAAATAAATTTCTTCTCTCACTTTTCCAGTAAAATATGATATACAATATACTTGAGGGTTTCAACTTTTAATATTAATTGTATAATTTGGACGTATTTAGTCGACAAAATTGATATTTATTAACCTACACGTAGAAAGAAGAATATTCTCCAACAGTGTGAACTCTTGCAATTCTTTCATCGGTTATGTAAGGGGGGAAATTAGACAGGGTATAATGCTCCATTAGGGGATTTACCGATTTATAATTATTGTGACGTAATTAATTTCCTCACGTAATTTATACACAGTTCCTCACTAGAAAAATAGATATTTTTACCAAAACAACAAAAAATCATATTTCCTATGCTTTTACCAATACGGTACCGAAAGTTTCAATTGTTATGTAAAAAATGGTTGCTTTTTCCACATTTTTTATTAAAAAAAGTTTAGAACTGAAAAAAGAGAGAATATTCTTATTTCTTAAGACTACAAGATATAACGATCTACATTATACCATATAATTTATGGGTGAAAAGTATTGAAAATAACGCACATTCCATTTTCATGCCTGCAAAGTTCTGAAATTGGTACAGAGATTTATATGAAAGGAAAATTTACAAACAACCCTCCCGTTTCTTTTGCAATCCAAAATTTACTATTGCAGAGTGGCAAGGAAGGTTTGAAGCAACCTACATATAGAAAGGCCAATTGCAGTGTATCAACATTACAACTAAAAACAATAACTTTCCGTCTAAAGAACTCTCATCACATTGATCCAGGCGTTTGGTAATTTTTCACCGCGATCGTTTTCTATAGCGTTTCACTGAGGGCTCCTGATGGGAATTTCAAATTCTCCAAACATGACTACGACGCTTCCCGAAAATATTTTCGAACAGTTTTCCAAAAATCGTGTTTTCGTAGAATGCTTTCGTAAACTTTGGAAAATTCTGAAAAAGTGGAAAAAAAAGAAGAAACTTCTTTCAATAATAGGCGCAGAATTATAAGTTTCCAAAGAACCCCGATTTTTTTCAAAAAGGAGGCTAAAAAACCCGACTCAGAAGTTAATAGTTGTACTTTAGAACCTGACTATTGCACAAAAAAATATTCTCCATTTGAATTGAGGTGTACGCAATTTCGTGTAATTTAAAAAAAAACAATGACCGAACCTCAATGTGTCATAACTTATGGCCTCCCAAACTTGACCACTTTTGACGTATTCTTCAGAGCAAATTACTCGTGTCCAGTTTTTTTCAAAATACTTCGTTTGTGGGTAAATCTGCGTTAATAATGACATAGAAAAAATTGTCATGTGGGAAATTATGTGTAAATGTAAAAAAAGAAACAATCTTCCAGCCTTCATGGGTCAAGAGTTAGGACTCTTAAAAAAAAACACTTTTTTTGCTATTATAACGGTATTAATAACATAAGTAAGAAACCGTTCAAGGTGAAAATAAATTTTTTCGTACGAGATTCCTAGACTATATTCAAATTTCCACATATGACGGCATTTTTTTAATCGTCGTTTATTTTCGGCATCTTCTGCATTTTGCGGCAGTCTTTTGCCTCTTTTTTCTCTTTTAGAAGCGTCAATAGATTCCAATTTTAAGCCACGCAAAATTCTGGAAATGAGCAACTTCCGAAGTAAGAAAAGTCTGTGATCGTTACACTTGTCATTGTACCAGTCAGGGAACATCTTATTAGTTTCTTTCATGATAAATTCTTGCAATTTTTTCGCCAATCCGTATTTAGTCCGAAAAGATGAATAATTTTTTTGCCACAAATTCAAACTGAATTCACAGACTCTTGTGTACATTTCGGAAGCTGCTGTCAAATTTCCCATTGAGAACTCATCGTTTACGCCTGCTGCTGTTGGAAAAGCTTTATAGAATTGTAAAATTCGATTCTTAAATACGGCTTGATTAGTGCTAAAATTTAAAAACTTGAGACATCTTGCGCAATTTTTAAATTTTTGGAGAGCAGCGCGCACAGTAAACCCGCAAAATAGTACAAAGCATTGTCTCCTAACGTTACGTCTGAACTGGAAACGTTATCAATGTCCATTGTAGTCTCGTCCCTGTTTATGTGGTCGATAGTTCGTTCTGTACATTACTGTCATTTTCCGTCTTTTTATTTTCATTAAAATCTGCATTGACATTCCCGTCATCTTTTTTAGTATCGTCTGTAATTGTCGAAACGTTAGTTTCTAGCTGCACGTCGTTTTCGCTTGAATCACCTTCATCTTCCCTTTCTCCTGGATTTTTGAAATTACCATAAAGAACAGTCTATTTATCGTCGTCTATCTCGCAATTACCTGATCCAGGAGGATGAAGAAGGCGATTCATTACGATGATCTGTAAATTCTGTCGAAATTGAGTTGCTGTTGGATTATTTCCGTGACCGGCACGTTGCCTAATTACATAAAATAAGTTCTCAATGGGATCTTGTTGTAAGCGCGATGTTATTAAATAAGCAACCCCTTCACTTTTCAAATCTTTCCACAATTCTAACACTGCACTAATTGTTATTTGCATGGATTTAAATGTTGGACTGTAGAACTTTTATTTCTTGCCCGTCTTCGGATCTACTTCATCCTTTATTTGCAATTGGGAAATTCAAGTCAGAGTATTTCGTAGTTTTTCCTCAATCTGAGGATTTTTTTCACTCAAAGGTCTATGTAGAGGGTTCGGGTCACGTATTGTACGACTATCCATACAATCAAATAAGTCATTCATTTTCTTAATGAATGTTCCGCTGGTTTGAGTTTCTTCTTTAGAAATGTTACTCTTACTATTTGCTGACAAAAAAGTTGCTAATGATAAAAGTGTTGTTGCAATCTCATTGCTATAAATTTGAGTGGACAACTTAACATTCATTTTATCAAACGGACCTGGTTCCAAATGTCTTAAAGTTAAGTTTGGACAGGCACGAATTATATTTTTAGAATACTCTTCGTATCACTGTTTGAGTGTCTTCCACGATATTTTTGGACTATTTTTGATTGGGCCCACTTCGATCACTAACGAAAGTTTTGACATCCAAACCAATTGCAAATAGCTCGGTAATAATAGATTTCCATATTTTTTCAAGTTCCTTCGCTTTTATTGGCCCTGCTGATAAGTAGTAAGCAATTGGCAGTTTCCAATTGTAAGTCAATCCTCATACCATAAAGAGCATAGCATGAGTTGCTCTACGCTCTGTTCTGCATAACTCACCAAGGTTCTCTAAACCTTCCTCGAAATCCCATTTATCTTCATATCGAACGTATTTTTTAATCGCCATTTCATCTAATATTAAAACGCATTTTTTTTCATTGGGGGACATGGACTTTACAATCGAACTAAATTGCCTCATCACTGCATTGTCTATTCCGGTTTTCATTCTAATCGAACCCAACCATCTCTGAATTGTTATAACTGAAGGTAGCCTAAAACACATTCTTTTAAATCCTTTATACGATCTCGGGGACCTATAATAAATTGCTAAGGATAATTCTCTTCCCTCCTCTGTCCAATTTATTCTTTTGCCTTTATAAGTCTGCATTCGCACGAAATTGCACTTGACCCCTTAAAATTTTCATTCAAGAATTTAAGCAATCTATCTTTTGTCCAAAATGTATTCGACTCTTCCTTCATTCTTTTTATTATTTGCTGTAAACCTTTTATTGTTTTTTTCAAGTTTTCAATTTTCCCCTCTGCTTGTTCGCTCTTTTTTAAGAGGTGCATACACTAAGCTAGCAATCCAGTTAAGAAAGCAATAATAAACCACAGGCAAAAGCATTTATGCGATTTTTCTGATTGACAAAAACTGCTTCCATTTTGCGTCGCATACCTTAATTTACTAGAATTCGATTGCACAGAAATTGAGTCCGTGGGCGAAGAAGCAGACTTATCTATAGGTGTTTAGTTTGATAAGTTTGAAGAAGGTTTGATTGAATCCTCAGTCAAAGAGGATATGAAGTTGGGAGAGGATACATTACATTCTGGCTGTACATTTTCTTCGTTACTTTCTTCTTCCAAATTGTACAGATTCGGCAGAGCATCAGGACGCAAGGTGCCGTTCTCTAAAAATTGAGTTTTAGCAAAATGTTGAGAACATACTCGCCGATTATGTACACTGAAAAAAAAATTTCATTACATTTTATAGAACTAGTCCTATAGTAGAGGATACGACGGGTAGTTTATTAAAAGTGAAAATCTTCTTGGTTTTACATTGCATCGAACTATTCTACGAAATTTAATACAGAGTTCTATAAGAAGCAAAGGATGAGGTGACGTATTCTCTATTAGGAGCCAGGATGCGAAAAACGTAGAATAGTTCTAGAAAATCTAAAAGTCCAGCTAATATACAGTCTACATCGGAGAAGTCTCGAAACTATAGAGAACAGTTCTATAAAATCATGGCCGATTTTTAGCCTAAAAAAATCTTTTTTATTATCATTATTATTATCATTATGCTTTAATATTCGTTCACATATTTAAGTACATAATTATTTACTATTACACAAACAATCACTACACAAATAATCGCACGCTATTAAAATTATTATTCGCTGTGTGTTCGAACCCCCTACCTACGCATTCGGAGCTCCTAACAAAACCTCGCAGCTAACATAACTTGTAGTATAAAAAAAATCTAAAATATAAGCTACAGCTGTGTAGGGCTGTTTGAAAAATTTTTGTGATTTGAAAATTCTAGGTTAATGATTTCGGAAATTTGAAATTTCTGGAGTTTTATATTTATAATGTCAGCAATTTCAAGAATATCATATTTCGAAAATTTAGTTTAAAATTTAGGTAATTACAAATTTTGGGATCTTTGACATTTTTTAAATTTCGGAAATTTTTAATTTCGAAAAATTTTTTAATCGCAAATTCTTTTTTGCTTATAAATTCTAGTAGGTTCAAGATTAATAAGACGTTATATAGCTATATAGAATAAGTTTATATAAGTTATATGAAATTAAAGGCTTGCATTTAAAATAATTTTAAAAGTTGAATTCCCAATTCTATGTTTTTTGAATCGATTAAATAAGATATGACATCGGAAAAGTTGAAACTATTTCAATTTTTAACGTTGAACATTAAAATCCTAAGTTTTCCAATAACCGACACATCTCTAAATGGCAAGTCCACTACCCGGGTGCACCGGAACGTGCACCAGGTCGTTCAAGACGTCATCTGCGAGAACTTTTTTAGAATCGAAATTTTATCAATAGCCAAACTAACTACCATTAAGAAAATATGAGAGAAAACGAAGTTTTCGTATTTTTATTTCGGTCTTACGATACATTTAGAAAAAATTTAAAAAAGAAATCGAGTCAAAATTCCTTTTTATTGACGTTTCGGCCTCATCTGTGGGCCTTCATCAAAAAGAAACATCTTAGAGAATAATCAAACTCAATCATAAATATACGTCGAAGCGAATGACAACATTTTACATTTTTGTAAAGTCAGATCATTCTGAAGTTTTAAAAATCATTATGAAGTTTGTAAAAAAACATCAGTTTTTTAGCTGTTTCAGAGCATATTAATTACAAAATATGAACCTTTTTGAACATATTGGGAAAGTTCCTTGGACTTTATAGTTTCCCAATACTTTTTTTTACAAACTTGATAATGATTTTTAAAACTTCAGAATGATATCTGACTTCACAAAATTTTAAAATCTAGTCATTCGCTTCGACGTATATTTATGATTGAATCCGATTATTCCTTAAGATGTATGTTTCTGATGAAGGCCCACAGATGGGACCGAAACGTCAATAAAAAGGAATTTTGACTCGATCTAGTTTTTCCATTTTTTCTAAATGAATCGTAAGACCGAAACAAAAATATGAAAACTTTGTTTTCTCTCATATTTTCTTAATATAAAAAAACGATCGAAGAAAGCTTGACTTGATGATTTCTTTAGAAATAATCTTGAGGTTTATCTACCAAAATAACTACCAATGGTGAGTCCACGATCAGGATGCACCGGAACGTGTACCAGGTACGCTATTGATACAATTTAGATTCTAAAAAAGTTCTCGTAGATGACGTCTTGAACGACCTGGTGCACGTTCCGGTGCACCCGGGTAGTGGATTTGCCATTTAGAGATGTGCCGGTTATTGGTTATTGGCAAACTTAATATTTTAATTTTCAACGCGTGCTAATGTTCCCTAAGACTTGAATTCTTTTTTTTCACGCGGGAGCGATGCGGAAAAGTTGCTGCCTGCGCACAGTAGCGACTGCGCAGCTACATTTTAAAGAAATATATGGTGCTAGGATCACGGTTGCTTATAATTAAATATATGAGGGTAAATAATCTTAAAATATATGTCTAGTGCTTATATACGAAGTTTTTTTATACTTTTAGTGGAAATTATACATACAATGGGATATATGGTGAACTCACGAAGTACTAAAAGGAGACCGCGTACGCCTGTGGCGGAGATGGTGGTAAGCAGCCCAAAACCGCGATCGCCTGTCCTCGGATTTTTATTTCTTCCCAGATGAGAGCGCCACATGTGGCAAATTGAGGAACTACGATTCCTATAGTAGCAGACGACAATTTAGTTACAAAGTTTATCTGAAGAGGCGCTCTCATCTGGGAACATATCTCGCTATGGAGAAAATCGGAGAACAGGCGATCGCGAAATGGCGCCAGGTGAAATAGATGGTGTGCGGTCTCCTTGTAGTACTTCTTGGGTGAACTATAGTAAACCTAACCTCACTTTGCATGTGTCAGTCAGAAAAGGATTTATCAACCTTTTACGAATTCTATATGATAAATATTGATAAAAAAATTTGAAAAATATTTTTTGTTATGTTTACAAGGTATATATGGCATTTTATACTTAATAACAAAATTTCTTTTCTTGAAATACGTATCTCATTGACAGAGGGTCTAGTACACGGCTCGGTGCTGCCACGATCAGTTTTGCATCATGAGCCTCATTGCGCTACGCCTGCGCATTTGAAAAAGTTGCGGTCCGTTAGCACCACTGCTGAGCAGGCGTGGACAGAAATGAGGTGGGAGATTGCTGATATCAAAGATATTTTACCTAGATGCGGCAAGGGTCTAGTTAGGCCACATGTCACGAGGGCGTTGCTACCTTCAGATTTGTGGCCTCAGCTTTATTCAGTACTTTTCGGCTAAATTCGGCATTGCTGCTTCGTTTAAAGCGATTGTTTCGACCACACACCGCAAGGCGGCGCTATAAACGTCAAACGGGTATTTAAAATTTTTGCATTATTATGAATTATTTATGTATATTAAAGGACTGGATCGGACTTTTTCCTATTTGAAAATACTTGTAGTACATATAATTCACTCTTATGACTGGAAAAGAAAAAAATATCTTATAATATAGGACGTAATAAAAAATGCAGAAGTCATTGAATATTAAAAGCACAAACAGAAGGAAAGTAATACATTTTTAATTTTAATTCATAAACACGTCTATTACCTTAACTATATTAATTAAATTAATGTAATTATATTACATGTATTAGTATCTTTAATGAATGATTATCCACTGTAGGTTGCATGATCCACTGTAGGGAGGTTTCCCCTACACAAATTAACGTAAAGAAAATTCAAAAATACAAAGTGAAAAATAATAACATTTTAGGGCTCTAATATAACGATACAAAATTTGTATTTGTCGAAAAATAAAAATCCCCAATTTCGGAGATTTTTGAGATTTTTAGCTTTGCAATAAATTTAAAAATCTGTCATTTTAAAATTCAGAGATTTCATAATTCAGGAAATTATATTTTCGGAATCCGTTAATTTGTGTATTTATTATCTCTTCGTATTTTTCATTAGTCCGTACATAAATAATTAACTTAATAAACTAGGATTTAGTGTTAGTTTTCGCAGAAATCCTTATAAAGGTTTTCAAAGATTATTGAAAAGAAAAAATATAACGTCAGTGGAGATGTTTAAGAAAAAAGTATTACTTGAAGCAGGTACGTATTGAAATTTTATTTTTAATTTATAAACTTTCTTCTTTTTTTCTGGTAATCGATATTTTTCGCGCGAATTTACTTACTCATATAATTATTCATAATAAATTCTATAATTTGTTTTCAAAATTGTAATTAAAGTATTTAGTGATTTCATAATGAAGTTTTGTATTCAAAACTAAAATGTTGATTAACTAACTTTTGATTCCCTTCACTTTAATTCCATTTTTACTTCTTATGATGTTTCCTTAAATATTCTATTTAAAATTATACAAATACACATGTCTATTTGTAATTTTATATTGTAGAATTTTAGTTTAATGAGAAAATACTCTAAATTAAAAGTTTTGAACATTGAAAAGTTTAGTAGCCGCGAATGTTCTTCTTAGGGTAACTTCTAACGAAGGAAAATAACAAAATTAAAAAAGAAATTCATACATTTACATTCCATTACATTACATACATTTGGAGAAGAATAATTATTGAATGCTCTTTTCAATCTTTCCCTTTGTTTGGAAACTTAATTTGAAAAAAAAACGTTGCAAAAAATGCAGTTGGTAGGTGTTATAATTTTTTAGAAATGATTTTTTGAATTTTGAAATTTGCTCTGTGAAAAGAAACTCTTAGATTTCAGCAAGCACTCTGAAAATATTTAAAACAATTTTCCACGTGTTATATTTTGATATAAGGTGTGGGATTAGAGGAACATACACCCTTGAATCTCCATGTATCCTTGTTTATTTAGTTTAACTTTTAATCGTCACTCTCTCTCTCTCAATCAACTCTGATCTGTCCTCTCCTGAAGGTGAAAATGTACTGCCTCGAGACAGGTGCCTAATTGCCGGTGCTCGCGTTGACGATGTTCCTCCGCAGTCAATCGCCGCGCATCCCTTGGCCGTGCGACGGTCCAAGGTGGTGTCTCTAATCTTCTAACTTTTACTGACGGCAGGATCCGTTCTCACGCTAGTTGCGAGCGGATTGAGCCAAATATGATTTTCAAAGTCACATTACGTGACATCTCCCCGGGGTGAGAAGTCAACGCTCCCGCGTTGAAGAACGCGATTTTTCGTTGTCCCCTCCCCCCGATGAAAGGTGTCAACGCTCGTGTTGTACCATTAAATATTTATGTTTCTATGTTACATATGATTTTAACGCGAATAGAGAGAGAGAGAGAGACGTTTACAAAGCATCATTTTTATGTGATTCTATACAATAGGTTTCACTGTATGGTGTGTTATGAGTATGTGTGTGTTTTTCTTACAATTTGCATCTTCTCGTGATTCTATACAATCCAGAGGTGGAATTTTGAGGGTCTAGTGGCTCTTTATGTTCTAAAGATTCCCGCGATGTTATTGTAGGATGATGATATTTCGTGAAGCGTGTGCACAAAGTAATGTTATGTAATGTTGTGTAGTCTACATTTACAAAATTAATTGATTATCTATATGTACATGCGAATGCTATGTTTTCATTATAATCAATCGATTTTTTCTACACAATAGATTTATAATATGGTTTCTTCAATTGAGATCTTCTACTTTCGTTGGGTGTAATTTGATGGCATTCCGTTTGAGATTGAGCTGAAGAAGTTTGCTATGTTATTATCTCAGTGCAGTTGCTCGCTCTTTGATTTCGGTCATTATCTGTAAGATTTTTATTATCGTGTGGAGCCTTCATTTCCTCCATTTCGATTGATTCCTCACTTTTTATGTTAGGCTGTGCATCCCTATTAAAATTTGTTGAACAAAACGTTGACGTTTGCCTGGAACAGAATAAACAGAACATCCTACCAAGCGCATAACGACACGCTATAAACCGTAATGTAGTGCCTAACAATGTTAACGCTCCCGTATAAGTAATGCCTGTTTCGATACGGTTGATCCGATTTTTCATTCCGCGTACTTTCCCTATTTCCTCGGATTTTTCAATTAACTCGTGAAGGCGTATCCCCTGATTTGTCAGATCTGTATGTAACGTAAGGCTGTCATCTTTGAAATCTGTTTTTGACTTAAACTCCGAAATAATTTCTGAAAAATTGACATTTTCTTCTTCTTGTTTAATATGCGTAAATATTTCGGTTATGTTTAATGCTAAAACGTCTTTAAGATTTTTGTCTGAAAATTTGAATTCATATATAGAATTTTTCATGGTTATTGCTGCAAGTGTGATGGTTTTTGTGTTTGCTTTACAACCTGGTTTTAATCTTAGGATACCCGTATTTTTCAACATTATTGAGATAGGTTGTTCGTCCGTACATGTAATATGCGCTACTTCTTCTATTGGTACTGAAAATATCCAGCTATTCTTTGTTTGTAATTTTTTGCAATGAGGGTGTTTAAGTTGTTTAAGCCAAATATCACAGCTTTTAAAGTTTGACAAAATTTGGTGTGTTAATTAGACTTATTTCACATTTGTTTGATGTCCCTACCTTGCGTAAAGGGTGTACGTTTTCACAAATATATTTGTTGTATTTTACATAATGCTAGATCTTGGTAATAAAACCTAAAATATAGGGATCGATCCTTTTGAATTGCTGCATATTCAGAATCTGGTACAATATAGGCATGCGTTTCTGTATCTCAAGGAGTTAATAATTGTTTAATTGGGAGTGGAGTGCTTTTGAACCAGTCGTATGTTTCGAGATTCAGAAGCGGAAATTTTAAAATAAGAATAATCTTGTAGTTTTTGTAGTAAATGGAAAGCTCTGAGAGTTTGACTAGATCGTACATTGCATGGATTTGAAGAGGAATTGGAATTTCTAGGTTTGGTTGTACATTTTTAACTTTTTCTATGCTGTGCATAATTTGTGTAGCTGATAAAAGTTTAGGGTGTACTTCGCCTTGCCGAGCGAATAAGATTGCATCTAGAAGCATTGTGGTATCAAGTTCAAATTCTGATATTTGGTTATTCAATGCCGCTAGATGAGTAGCTAATTCTTGATTTAATTGAACAATCCGAATCTCATTATTTATTTTTGTATTTTGTTTGTCTGCTTTTTGAGCCAGTTCTGTAATTAGTTTAGTAACAGAGTTCCATTTTTCGTTGTTTCGATTAAATTCTGATTGAACTATATGGGTAAAATTCGCCAAAGTTTCCGCAAGTGCTGCAGTATTGTTTGACAATTATTCAATTTTGTTTTCGTAGTAGGCAGCATCGTTTTCATCTAAATTCCCGAATAGTATTTTAACTACAGAACCTACAAATCAAGGGTGCACGTTTGAATCGAGATTCACCATTCAATAGTTCGTTGAGTTGTCCTTTCCCTTAACTTAGTGCCGTAATGTGTGCTCTAGTTGCCTCGATGTCGTCGATGGATGTACATGCTGATCCTAGTTGGTGGCAACAGTCTGTTAGCTGGTTGAAATTGGAGAAAAGCGCCTTTTGTTGTTGCAACAAAATCGGAGATCAATGTAGCAAATCGTCTTCCACATCATATTATAAGTTTTTACTTCGCTTATTCGTTCCTAAAATAGTCCTGGACTCTTATGTATTTCCGTAACACTATATGGAGGTCCGTTTGCGAAAACTTCGTCGTTTAATTCGAATCCTCGGATTCTGTAAGATAATATGTTTTTAGTTTGTCTGTGTGTAATGTGTATCGCTTCTGTTCCTAAGTTCTTTTGTATTACAACGTTGTTTTTTTCTTTACCTGCAATTATTTTGAAGGGACCGATGTAATCGTCGTCATGTTTACTACTTTTATGTTCATTCTGTATGAGAACCCATTGGCCTACTTAAAAATTTCGTTTTCGAAGTCTCGTACCATAATTGCGCTTGGTAGCGTTTTTTGCTTTATTTTGGTTTAACGCTGCTAAAATCCTATTATCTAAGAGCTGCTTGCATAGTTCTTCCGTATAATCGATATATGTCCCAGTGTTATGCCTGCTGATCATACCTGATGGTAGGCGTGCTGTTTCACCGAATAAAAGTTCGTGGGAAGAGAATTTTGTTGCTTCGTGTACACTCGTGTGGTAAGCAAATATTGCTATGGGTAGGATTTTATCCCAGTTTTCAATTTTTCCTGATGTGTTCAATTTAATGTAGTCTGTTAGGATATGATGACTACGTTCTAGTGCTCCATTTGATTACGGGTGGTAAGTTGTAGCAAATATTTGTTTAATTTTAAAGAGTTTTGAAAATTCTGCCAATACGGAGCTAGTAAAATTTGTACCTTGGTCTGAAAGAAAAACGCGTGGCGTACCGAACTTGCAAATGGGATGAACAGCGATCGCTCTCGCCACTCTTCTCACTGTAACGTCTACTAATGGTATTGAGATACAATATCTTGAGAAATTATCCTGAAGTGTAAGGATGTATTTGTTGCCTTTTCGGGAAGTTGACAATGGCTCGTAAATGTCCATTGCTACTTTATCAAATGGTTGGGTAGGTGTATCCGTGATGATCATTGGTGCTCGAGGTTTATTCCTAATTGATTTTCTTCGCTGACATTCGGGACATCTTTTTAGGACTTCTTTTACATCGGAAATCATATTAGACCAATAGTAGTCTTCTATCAAACGACGATATGTTTTAACTACTCCCTTATGTCTAGCTGCTGCAGAAGCGTGGTATTCGATAATTATGTCTTTGCGCTTGTCTGCTGGTGGAGTGTAAAGCGTGTCCTCATAAAGAGTGATTGAAATTGGGTAGTTTTGGAATGTTTTAATTACTTGTTTCTTTATTTGTTCTCAAATTGCTATAGTAAAAAGTTCACAGTCATTAGAGAAGCTAATTGAAGTAATGTTGTTCTTTTTTATTAGGGGTTTTAATTGCTGTAAACATAGTTTAATGTTGTAGCTACTTGGGTCTCTATCTAAAGATTCTTGTATCGTAAGGGCAAAAAGGTGTTTCTCCTCTTTTTGAACATGTGTGACTTTCCCGCAAAAGTTATTTATTGATATAATATTCTCTACCCTTATGAATCGTCTCTCGATTAAAGCCCTTGTAATTGTTGTTTCCGTTATACCGTCTTTCGTGATAAAAAACGCCATATTATCTTTTTTGTGAATATTTTTTTTTTTGATATTGTAATATTTTCTCTAATTACTGAGCCGCTATTTCACTTATCAGTTCTCTGGCGACTTTTGTTTTGTAATTTTGGCGCTCCATTTGTTTCCGAACTTTCCTGGGCCGAGGTGCTTGAAGGTTCATAGTCTGGTGCTGGTGGTGGTTTTTGTCTGGGGTGTTCTTCCTCAGGTGCAGTTTTTTGAGCTTGCTGTGTCGATAATTTTTCTTCTTGTGGCTTATCAACTTCTTCGAGATTAATAGAATTTCTATTTTTCAAGTTCACCGTTTCTTCAGGAAAATTGGCTTTTTGTTCCGTGTTTTCCTTCATTTGATCCAAGTCACTCTCATCTCTGTCTGAATCTTTTTTTATTAACTTGTCTTTCGTTTTTTCCTGATTTTGTGCGCATCTGGATTCTTCGCGGAATTTTTCTTCGCGGAAATTTTCTTTTCGCTCATTATCATCGCAGGATTTATTCTTCAGACATTCTTTTTCGCTATTGGATTCAGAAATTAAATTGCTTTTTCTTTGGTGGACTGGATCTTCAGATATTTTTACGTTATTATGAACCTCCTTAGAAGTTTATGGTTCAGCGCCTCCGACCTTACGTTGAACTATTTGTAGCTCGTCAGTCTCGTCACAAATTTATACGTCAGAGTTTTTTGTGCTTTCATCTGAAATATCAATTTCTATCGGTGAATTAGTATTCGCTTGCGCTCCGGACAGGTCCAATTTCCTTGGCTTTGCAACTGGATTTTCCTCGTCCTCTTTTTTTTCTGTCGTGCAGGGCGATGTGGCGTCTGTTGTGTCCAAATCTTCTTCCATATCAGTAACATCTGTAGCTGATTCTTCGATTTCTTGTTGTTTCTTTGGTCTCCCTCTTCCTCTTTTTGGAAAGACTGCGTTTTTCGGTTGTTGATCAATCTCTTTTTTTTTCTTTGGTGGTCTTCCTCGTTTCCTTTTTGCATGAACTTCCTGCTTAGGAAGTTTTTTCGGCGAAGGATTATCAGAAGATGCTTCCGTTCGTTGTCGTGTATTATGCTGGTGAGTAGTTTTACTGCGTTTATCTGGCAGCTTCTAGGTTCCCTCGCCTGTTGTTGGTCGAGATTTTCTTTTAATAGCAAGTGGTAAAACGTGGATTACTTGTTGAGTGGGATTTCGGGATAATGCATCGGCAATAAAATTGAGTTTACCTGGCTTGTATTCGATTTCATATTCGTAATCATCAAGTTTAATGCGCCATTTTACTTATCTCGTAGTTGTATGATCGATGGTTTTCAAATATTCGAGGGGTTTATGGTCAGTGATCATTTTGAATTTTCGACCATATAAGTATGAGCAAAAGTGACGCACTCTCCAAACTATTGCTTGTGGAATATCGCGTTTCACGTGATTCTAAAATTCTCGATGCGAAAGCTACTGGCAAATCTTTCCCAATTTCGCATTGACTTAACACGGCCCCGACGGCGTAATCTGATGCATCTACTGTGAGGATAAATTCTTTATTGAAATCTGGTAATTGCAGAATTGGTTCTTCGTAGAGTTTGTCTCTTAAGATTTCGAAGGCTTTTTGGCAGTGCTCTGTCCACGTGAATTCTACTGATGGTTTAGTTAGGCCAACGAGAGGCTTTGATATTTTCGCGAAATCTTTAATAAATCGTCGGTAATAACGTGCCAATCCCAAGAACTGGCGCACGTTTTTTGCTGTTTTTGGGACTGGGAAGTCTTTTACTGCCTTTAATTTATCTGGATTTGGTATGTCTTGTTGATTACTAATCACGTGACCTGAATAAGCATTTTCTCGTTTCAAAAATCCGCAATTTTTTGGTTGTAATTTTAGATTTGCCTTATTCAGGCGTTCCATAAGTTGATGGAACTTTTTATCATGTTCTTTTAAAGTTTCCGCGTGAATAATCATATCGTCGAGGTATACGATCATTTTGAGCCCCTGTAATCCCAAAAGAACGGAATCCATAAGACGTTGGAAGGTGGCTGGGGCTCCCTTTAGACCGAAGGGCATTCTTAAAAATTCGTAGTGGCCGTACGGTGTTCAAAAAGCTGTTTTGTGCCTATCCGCAGGATCCATCGGAATTTGATGGAAACCGGAGGCCAAATCGAGCACAGTAAAGAAATTTGCGTTACCTAATTGATCGAGTATATCGTTTATATTCGGCAATGGGTAAACGTCTCCTATTGTTTTTTCGTTTAACGCTCTATAGTCGACCACCACTCTCCAACGCTTATTACCTTGGGGGTCTGACTTTTTAGGAATTACCAATAACGGGGAGTTACAAGGAGATGTTTACGGTATAATTATGTTTTCGTTTAACATTTTTTTGGTCTGTGAACGGATCTCCTCCTTCTGACATTGTGGATGTCTGTATGAATAGGTGAAAACTGCTTTGTCGTCTACAGTAGGTATTTTATGATACACGACATTTGTGGAGGACAATGCATCACCTTGTAGATAAAATGAGTTTGTGTATGGCTTGATTAAATTAGTAACATGGTCCTTTTCTAATTCGTTTAGGTGCTCTAGATTTAGGATCTTGTCAAAAGCTTTAATCTAGGTTCCTCATTGTCAGAAGGCTCCATCGCGTTTACTGTTTGAGTTGTGTAGATTTTTGAAGACGAGATTTTTGATGCTTCGTCTTCACAATATGCTTTTGCTTCAGATAGATCTAATGGTATTATTTTTACCACTGGTGTTATTAGCTTGATTGCGGACTCAGTGGCATTAATCGCGGTTGTTAGTTCCATACCATTTTTTACGGAGACTAGAGCATTGCCAATGTAAACACCCGGACCCGCATCAAGCAAGGGGAAGTAACCGTATCTAAGTTGTGTGTCATTTATTCTAATAAAAATTACATTTTTGCTTCCAGGCGGTAAAATGAAGTATTCTTTGTTATGAAATGGAACACTTAGATTTTTCACAATAAGTGATCTTGACTCGTAACAAATTTTGCTTGGTAATTCCAAAAAAACGCACTTCCTAGAATTCCTGCTTCGTTAATTGGAAATGAATCCGATACTATTTGGAAGCTAACTTCCAGATCATTCCATTTTAAATTTGCTTGGCCTAAGGTGAGGACTACACCTTGAAGCAGTTCAGAATATTTGCATATTTAAAAATGAAAATAAACACTCAGAATGGGAGACAAATATTCAGATTACGCTACTGAACGACCTTTCATTATTACATAACCGAAAGGGTTATATATATATATATTGAGTATGTAGCGATTATGTGAAACCAGTGCGAATCGAAGGAAAATCAAATTGCGTGCGCATTCATTAATGAAGAAGAGGGGACAAACGGGACCGGTGAATGAAGAGACCATCGATGCTAACAAGGAATCCAGGTGGATCACTCGTCGCCCAACACCGATACGAGTGACAGCTTGGGCGAGGACGCGTTTTCGATTTTGATGCTCGCGTATAAGAAATTCAACATCTTTCCGTAGGTCGCAATGGAATTCAATTCTTCCTTTTAGTTTTCAGTGCCTAGGATCATGGGAGCAGATCAAATTACCGACCGATTAAATTAAAGAAATCCAATTGATTATTAAAATTGATTCAGTGTCTCAGAAGTGCTTCGACGTGAGTACATTTTAGCATTCTAAGAATTCTGAGTTGGATTTTCAACCCGTTCTCATTCGGGAGATAATTTCAAAAGAAATTCTCTATCCTAAAATACAAAATACGCAAGTCAAAAAGATCTACTAATTCCAAGATATGGAATTATGATCTCTAGGAGAGACAAAAAAATCCTCCCAGAATGAGGTCAGAAATCTATACGATTTGGAATTAAAAAGGGCTTGTGAGAAAATAAAAAGTTAATAACCTCATTTGTCGCGGACGATCTGAAAACGAATCCGGGGCAGTCGAAAGTAAAAGAGAGTCTAGAAAATGGTTGGCTAGGCTAAATATTCTACTCGAAATGAAGCGATCTTATGTGGTTTAAAAACAAAAGGACGTGTATGGTTAGGCCGAAAGCTACACATTGAAGCTTATAGCAAAACGGGCAATAAATTTAAGAACCGAAATTCTCCCCTTCGCTTTTGTGAACTCACATTTGCCCGATAAGGCTTTTTGTAAAAAGAACTTCCTCGCGTTAATCTACAAAATAAGGGCAAAAATTGGAAAGGAAATTTATGATTAAGGACGATCAATCCGCGCTTTGAGTTTCAATTAAATTTGTCGTTAATGAAATCTTTACTTTCAGGCTACCTCACTCTATCAGGATTAGTACCGACGTACGTACTCGGGGCCAATCTCCTGACCAGAGAAAAGTAAATCAGTCGAAAAATCTGACTTTTATAGACGCATTTCTATAATCAAGATTTAGCGACAGAATTGAATTTAGAATCAATCAAATGGAGGTAAATTAAAGATCCAGATGGTGGAACTTGATGGTTCAAAAAGATAAATAATGCTTCAACTGGTACCCCTGGTGCGAAACAAAAGTTATTAAAAGAAGGGAGAATTGTCGATAAAAGAAATTGGCAGGATTATCATCGATCGTGTTCAGAGTCTAGTATATAACGCGAGCTAAGACTCCAAGTTACAGGCGTGTAGCCTTGTCACCGCGTCACCCCTCGAGTCACACGTCGCCGGTGTACCAATGCACTCGACCACAGCGAGGTCATATAAACATAATACCGTTGGACTAATTTAAATGGATATTATTGTGAGTCGGTGAGAACTCATTAAGATTCTGAAAAGGAATAATAAATCAGAATAACCGGTATTTGAATTTAAATTGAAATAAGAACGGTGAAAATTGTCGTATTGATCTCTTAATTTAAATAAGAGCAGAGATTAAGAATACGAATAGTTATTAGATTGTAAAACTAAGGTTTTAAGAAAAGTAATTCCGATTTTTGAGGAATAGGAGATAATACAATTTTTGTTGGATTATCTTGGAATAAAAATTTTCTTGTAAAAATGTCGGACAATGAAAATAGTAAGGGAGATAAAAAAAAAAGGAAGTGGGAAGATTAAGCTTTCTCAATCCACTTTGGAAGATAACAAAGAAACAACGCTCAATGAATCAACTGAGGAATCTAATTTCGAAGATTCACAAATTAATAACGACCAAGATTCGAACCAAAATTGCACCGAAAATCCTGGTCGATCGAACGCCAATATTAGTGATAACCCGACTGATCCTTTATTTGATTTAAATGGCCCGAAAGCCAACAGATAGATAATATATTAGATAAAATAAAAAAATTGCGAGAAGACGGTTACAAGTCATTCACTAGCAATACGGAAATTCTCACTTCCATGCAAATAAACTATGCGAAAAGTCAGAAGGCCCAGACGGAACTAGACCTAAGAGTAGATTCGTTTGTGATTGCGCTTACCGAAAAAATAGATAGTCAGGTAGGAAATCAAAGAGAAAGGTATGAAATGCACGGAAAATATCTAGAGGAAAACATTGTCGATGTCGAAAAAAAGTTGATGCATTGAAAAAGGCTACGGAAGTAATAAATGTAGACCAAGCGGATTTCGTGGTAGCCAACATGCAAAATAGAAAGCGTCTACAAGACTTAGAAGAACAACAATTCACATTGGAAAAGCGCGTAGACAGAAATATAGGATCGACAAATACAAAAGCACCGTGGCTGAAAAATTACCCTATTCCGAAATTTTCTGGCACAAGCCGAGAACGACCGATGATGTTCTTGAACAACTTTGAACAATATATTAGAGCTATAGACGTTAGGACGTACGATTTCCATTTCGTAATTCAATCCTGTCTAGAAGGTATGGCTAGAGAGTGGTGGAGTTTAGCTCGTGATAATATAAACGACGATATAGTATCATTCCGATTGAAATTCATTAAAAAATTCTGGAATGATGGCATAAGATTCAGAATCGGAAAAGATTTGCAATATGGTTATTATATACCGGGAAATTTAACTAGATCCGAATATGCGTTAAAAAGATCAACAACGCGAGAGATCTAATTCCACCACCCTCTGAATCTGAAATAATAGTAAGCTTGTCGAGACATTTTACCAAGGATGTTAGGGCCGGTTTTGTTATGAGAAATATGAAAACCAGCGAGGAATTCATAGAGTTTTTGGAATCATTAGATCAAGCAGGGCCATTAAATTGTCACGAACAATATTCGCCACGGGATAACTCAGTCTATCATCAAAATTATTATGAGGAAAACTCGAGTTATCGTCGAAATAACTATCGAGCAAACAATGCATATCAAAATTAAGTGCATTCACGCGGTTATCAAAATCAAGATGATTTCGAGAGCGATCAGCGTAGGGAAAATTTTCAAAATCAGTGGCAACAATCCAGAAACTATTGGCGAAACGATCAAAATTACCAAAGTAAACCTGGCAACAACTATGGCCGCCGCTGGGATGGACAGGATAGACGTGACTATCGAAACCAGAGCTACAATAATCGGGGACGATTTAGTGATCGAAACCAAGATTTCGATAACAGACAAAATCGGGGTTACTTTGATAATGGAGGTCGTGGATACCAAGGTCGCGGTTATGAAAATCGTTAAAATCAAGGATTTAACAATCAAAATTCGGACCATGATGCGTTCGCTGACCTATCCCAAAATTATCATCGTAATGAAGGTCAATGGTCAAATGGTCCCAATTACTCAAACTCTAACGACAAAAAGGATAATGGTCAAAGATTCTCGAATGGTAGTGTGGAAAACGGAATATACAAACGCGAAAATAATAGTCCAGGAAATTTAAGCCCTAATAATGGAAAAATGGACAAAAAAACGGGGGGAATAATATAAACAGAATCAATCCACAAAATGGTACTTTGCGCAATAACTATGGCGATAGGCAAACACGTGGGTTAGAACAACGACATGAGCGTAATGACTCCCATGGCAGCCACGATAACTCGGGAAACGTCAGAGCTTCGATTTGGTAAAGAGCAATGCGATAGAGGCAGATCCGGGGCCAAATAATTTTAAAAAACCTGTTCCCTCAGATATGCGTAGAGATTTGTTCGAAAATGATGACAATGATTAAAAAAAAAACTTGATAAATGTCCAGTAATAAATTTCGAAATACAAAAAATAAAAACAAAAGCCCTGATTGATACTGAAAGTGAAGTAACATATATATCAGAAAATTTCTTTGAAAATAATTGTAAGAATTTTAAACCGTGCGAATTATTGCCAATAGTGGGAACATGTATTGTAGGAGCTACTGGGTCTAAGCCTGTAAAATTGAAACATCAGGTATATTCGAATTTTAACATGGGCAATTGGAAGGGAACGTACGTGTTTTTGATCGTTCCAAAATTAAAGAAAGAATGCACTATAGGGGTCGATCTATTGAAAAGGGTAAGGAGTAAAATTGATTTTGATGAGAATACGATGGGAATAAAGGACAAAGATAAAACTATAAGGACACAATTTTTGGACGAGGAGCCGAAAAGAATAAGGTTAAAATTTTCAAAAGGAAAAATACTTAAATTGTCTAGGAAAATACATAGTTGCCGAAGAAATTCACCCCGATGTCGTGAAAGAAATAGATCACATTGAAATTTATGATAATGCCCAAAATCGATTCGCATTAACTGATGATGAAATCAAAGAAAAAGTAGCTCAATGTGCCGTACTAGATTCTGATGAAAAAGAGAGGTTTTACAAAGTCATACAGCGATATAAAAAAGTTTTCTCGAAAAATCCAGGTAGGATTAATGTGTATAAACACGAATTACAAATGGACGATAAAAGACCGTTCTTGATGCGAACTTATCCCGTGCCAATATTTCTCAGGGACATAGTAAATAAGGAAATCGAAACATTGCTTGAATTAGGAATCTTACAAAGATCTAACAGTGCGTATATCAATCCGTTAGTTATCACTAAAAAAAAAGATGGATCAATTCGCATTTGCCTTGACGCGCGAAAACTAAACGATTTAATGACAAATGATTATGAATGTGCAGAACCAACAGAAGTTCTTTTTCGAAGATGTTTGGGAACCAAAGTAATGTCCACGCTTGACTTAGTAAGCAGTTTTTGGCAAATACCATTGCACGAAAACTCTATGAAATATACTGCATTCTTACACGAAGGCAAATGTTATGAGTTTAGGGTCACTCCTTTTGGACTGAAAACAAGCACGGCAGCACTCGTAAGAGCGCTAGATTTAGTTCTGAGAGGGAATGGAAATTTTATAATTACATTCATCGACGATATGCTATGTACATTTCAAAATACTTCTCAACATTTTAACCACCTTGAACTTCTTTTTCAACGTCTGCAGGATCATAACGTTACAGTCATCTTCGAAAAATCTCACTTCTTTGGTCCTGAAGTAAAATTCCTGGGGCACATCTTAACACCTTTGGGTATCAAACCAGATCCACAAAAAATAAAAGTAACTCATGAATTTCCAACGCCAAGAAATATGAGAGAATTGAGGGGTTTCCTAGGATTGATAAATTACTACACAAAATTTACCAATGAACATGCTCAAGAAATAATACCGCTTCTAGAATTATTGAGAGTAGGAAGCAGATGGATCTGGGACCTTGAAAAAGAAGACGCATTTAAAAAAGTCAAGGGATTGTTTTGCGAATACGTTATCCTCACTTACTCCGATCTAAGTAAACCTTTTTACTTACAAACTGATGCCAGTGACGTACCATTAGGAGCCGTACTTTACCAAACAGACGAAAAAGGCGAACATCTACCTATATGCTTCGCGAGCAGGACTCTCAAAGGTTCTGAATTATCATACTACACCACAGAAAAGGAGCTACTGGCGATTGTGTGGGCTCTAATAAAATTCAGATCCTATGTCCTGGGTGCCAAACTGATCATTCGAACTGACCACAAAGCACTTACTTTCTTGAAAACCTGCAAATTGGTGAGCGGAAGGCTCACCCGTTGGATCATGGCGATCCAAGATTATTGGTTTGATATCGAGCACTGCCAAGGGAAAAGTAACATAGTTGCCGATACACTGGGCAAGATATCCTCACAGGAATCGGGGTAGCCATTTGACTTAAATGAGGGGAAGATTTTCCTTTACGGTCTCGCAAAGAGACCATCTTCGGAATTGAGGGGAAGACTGGAGAATTTCGAACAAGAAAAAAAAGGAGATCCAAACTTACAACAACGATTCCAAGAAATCCAAGAAGGAAAATCTAAAAGATTCGCAATCTATGAAAACTTGGTGTACATAATTGCGAAAAAAGAAAAGAAACTCTGCTTAACAAAAGGGATTATAGATAAAATAATCCATGAATGCCACGAATTATCGACAGTAGATGCATTCAGCAAATTCGTCAAATTATATCCGATTAGAAGAGCAACAGCCAAAACAACAATTTACAGATAGTCAGTGGTTAAAAAAGATGGAAGAAGAGGGAGTTCAAGTAGTGCTCTCATCGTTCCGACACCCAGAAAGTAATATAGTGGAAAGAATCCACCGCGAAACATCAAGATTCTTCAGAACACTGATAGAAAATCGCCACAACTCCTGGTGGAATTGGGTCAGAATCATCGAAAGCCGTATGAACGAAACCCATCACGAAACAACGGAATTCACCCCTATTGAAATCCATCTAGACAAAAAACCGAAAAGAGCCTGGGAGAGTTGGCTGAGGCTACCACCATTGACTCCAAACATCGGGTATGGGAGAAAAATCAAGATGACGTACGAGACCATAATTCGCAAAGGATAGAAAAGAGCAGAAGCTTTCAATCGAACTCACAAACTCACTAAATTAAAAGTGGGCGATCAGGTGTTGATAAAATTACTAAACAAATCAGATAAAGAAAACAAAGTCCTTGCAAAGTTCCTACAAATTTATGATGGACCTTTTGAGATTAAAAAAGAAGTTAAACCTGGCACGTTCATCCTGTGAGACCCTGAAAGAGAAGAGGAAAAGGGCATGTATCACACACAGGACTTGAAAAGATACATCAGAAGAGAAGAAGAAAAAGACACCAATAGGCTAAGCACGATTATAACGAAACCAGAATAAGAATAGGAACAAAATATTAATGATAAATGTCAACGCACTGAAGAGGCAAAATTAAATGATAAGTAAAGAAAACAAGGAACGAAGAAACGTTAAAAAAATATATAGAAATGTAAGCATGTATATGGGACGCTCCATGTCAACCGGATCAGTGCTATGCCAAAAATTTGGGGTAGTTAAAAAACTCCACCAATGGCTCATTTTAAAGCTAAGGATGTCTACTTTCAAACGTTGAGTGCGCCTTTGCAACATCCAATATGGCGGCTCCAATATGGCGCCTGAGAGCTCTCAATTTCTGTGAACAAATTTTAAAGACACACCTAAATTGAAATGTTGTCCATATTTGAAGTGCTATATACGCTTTTAGACGTATTTTGTCCTTCTAAACATGAATCCGGTGTTAGAATTTAGCTACAACATAACATTTTCTTCCTAACCTAAAAAAAAAACGAGTAAAAACCAGTAAAAATGTGCGAAAGTGTACGTGAAAAAAACAGAAACCTGTATTTTTCAAATTCTTCTCTTCTTCTATGAACAGATGGATCCGCTAAATCCGAATCGACCTCCGCAATTAAGCTGCCGCGCCTCGGCTGTTTCTAACATAAAAAATCAATATTTTTTATGAAAGAATTTTTTTTTAATATAGTCGATTCATGCCAAATTTGATATGTGAGGGTTATTGGAATCGTTGATCATGAATCTGAAGACAAGTATGCAAAATTTAAGATGGCGGATCCAACATGGTGGACTTTTTCGAAAATCAATCTAATAATGCCAAAAGACCCCGCACACATCTATGGAAAATGTAGTCCCGGTCAAATTGGCTGAAACTGTGGTACAGTGTAGTTCACAATATCCTCATAAAATAAAGTCCTTAGACTCTGGGTCCAAAAAACGCCAGGTTTCGAGAAAAGAGGGACCAAATGTCACTTTTCCTGTACGCAAGAGGAGGTCCACGGACCCTTTAGGACATGGCATGAAATGATATGTCACATGACATAACATGGCATATGATACATGACATTACATGACACATGACATGATACATGACGTGACATGACACATGAACTGACATGACACATGACATGACACACGACATGACACACGACATGACACACGACATGACACGACATGACACACGACATGGCATACGACATGATACACGACATGACACACTACATGACACACTACATGGCACACGACATGGCACATGACCACATATCCTGATCAAATAAAGTCCTGAGACTCTGGGTCCAAAAAACGCCAGGTTTCGAGATAGAAAGGACCAAATATCACCTTCATGGACGCGAGAGGAATTCCACGGACCCTCGAGGAGATGGCATGAAATAACATGTCATACGACATGAAATGGCATGACACATCACATGACATGAAACATGACACATGACACATGACATGTAATGACATGACATGGCAAATGAGATGACATGACATGAAGCATGACATGACACGAGACATAAAAAATGACACATAACATTACACGACACATGACATGATATGACAAATTACATGCCTCGGTGGCTCAGACGATAGCGCGTCGGACTTCCATGCAGGAGGTCCGGGGTTCGATCCCTGAGTCGGGTATCAATGGAAATTTTTCTATGTAACTTAAACTGTAGGTCCTCTTAGAAAAAGCTGGTATCGTACCAAGGTGGTGCCCCATGTCGAGGGGAATAGCCTTGGAGGTCGAAGCCGATTCTTTGAAGACTCGAAAATGAGTCAGCGTTCATCTTGCGCTTGGGAGCTTCTACAGGAGGCACCACGCTCGATGGTCGCTGGCCGATTTCGAGTAATGAACACACACGCATAAACTTACATAAGACACCAGGACAGTGCTTCGAATATGTGCATCTACCTGATGACCTCAGAGGGATCGCTCCGTACACCCTAGCCTGCTAGGGAGGCTGCCGAATGGCAGAGTGGGCGAGGATCACTTTGCCTGATCAACAAAGGAGGACGTCGTTTACTGTGCGATAGGTATGCCTGGCACCTGAGAGGTACAATCTCAGAACGTTGATAACAACGGAAACCACCGAGATCCAAAAACACTCGGTGAAGGATGGCCGGGTTCGGAGTACTGCCTTGAGAATAAACACGGGTGTGGCACAATAGGCTTCTTAGCTTGAGCGCCAGGGGTTGGGACCTCACGGAGCCCTCCCCGCCTACATTACAAACTAACTAACTATTATTATACCATTAAGCCATTTCCCTTTAATTTTTAAAATGTATGAAAAGTTTGATGAATTACCATAATTTCTAATTATTATTATTATTATACCATTAAGCCATTTTCCTTTCGGGGTAGGCGTGACTTGCTTAGTTGGAAAGTAGTGAAATAGGTATATAGGTATGAGGTAGATCGGTATATGGGTATAGGGTAGATGGGTATATAGGTGTTAGGTATAGATGTTTTAGATTGATCTGGAGTTCTCGTGTTATTTTTATAAATAACACGTTCACTCCGCAACACTTCTCCGACCCAGGTTACTGACCAATCTCTCTAGCGATCACCCCAAGAGAGGAGCCTCACAAAATTGTTATGTATGGTTCCGCACTTGGGCCCATTAGTATCCAAGGTCTTTGTTTCAGGCATCATTCACTCTATTGTCACTCTGTTTACAAACTATTTGTCGCCACACATTTCTGTCCTGGCATACTACTCTAGCTTCATTCACGTCCATGCATTTTTTCATGCAGGCTCTTGTATTTCTATGGCTTCTTATGTCTCTTCGTATTAGTGTCTCATTCACAGATTCTAACCATTCTTTCGGCGGTCTACCTCTGGGCATTCTGCCATTTACTTTACCTGTATACACTTGCTTGGTCAGTCGTTCATCTTTCATTCTTTCAAGATGTCCGAACCACCTTAGCTGTTTTATTTCCCATATGTCAACTAGTGTCTCCCCTGTACCACATTCTTTGAGGATTGTCTCGTTTCGTACTTTGTCCATCAGTGTTTTCCCGCATATTATGCGCAGAGGTTTCATGCCGATCGCGTTGATTTTACTCCTGTCCTTTTCTTGACAGGTCCATGTCTCGCTACCGAATAGTACAGTCGGTACGAAAATAGAGTGAAAAATTTATAGAAATTTATCATTATCGTGTAAATTTATGAAATTTTTGGAAAAATTATGAAATTTGTAAAAATTTATGAAATTTGTTGAAATTTATAAAATTTGTTGAAATTGATTAAGTTTATGGAAATTTATGAAATTTATGGAAGTTGTGGAAATTTTGTAAATTCGTGATAATTAACGGAAAATGATGATATTAAAAATATTCCGGACGAGAAAATTAAAATCCGGGAAAATCTGCAGGAAGAGAAAATTATGATCCGGCAAGGAATAAAGATATATACAGATGACACATAACCTCCATCTGTCATCAAGATCTCCATTGAATTTTCTATTGTCCGAAAAATTTTTGCAAATATCAATTTTTCAACTAGTTGCAATTAATCTAGAATTGTTTGAAATTAATCTAGAATCATTTGGAATTCATAATAAATTCTTCAGAATTCAATTTAGTACACGATAAAATATACCGGAAAAGAAGATTCAAATCCGGCAAAATATGCCGGATATGTCAATAGAGAGAAAATCTACAGTTTATTATTGTTAAAGTAGGGTTATTGTTACACTGTTAGATTAGGATTATTACCCTATTGGAAAATAACTGTCCAGAAACTTTTGCACGACATTATATATAAGAGAAAATAAATTTTTATACTCCCACATGTGCGTGAGTTATTATTTGCTTTATGTAAGATTTCAATTTCAGTCAACGTTTACCGAAGATGTTTACACATAAATCTGTCTTTGGTCATAGTTTCGGATGCACGTGATTTTTTGGTAGAAAGCGCGAAATCAGGATGAATCCACCACCAATGAAGAAAATGGTAGACGAGGGATCACAAGTGTACGGGAGAATGCTAAAGGGGGAAATGGCTAAATTGTACATCAAAAACAAAGAAGACAGCATAGCAAAAATGATTATACACACTCAAACGAACATTCAAACACTTCTTATTCAACCCGTTTTCATTCGGGAGATTAAGAGAATATTCCTTTAAGCTCAACGATAATTGAATAAATTATCAGATTGTCGAATCATTGAAATAGGCAAATCCAGTTGATTACAAAAAAATCATTTATTACCAGTGATCTATTTTCTGAGAAGTGCTTGACAGTTTTTCAACTCAAAAAGTGTCCATTATTCTGAGCAATGGACAAACCTCTTATTCAACCTGTTCTCATTCAGGAGATTAAGAACATACCCCATTAAGCTCAATAATAATGGAAAACAATTTTGGTTCAAAAATGTGTACTGGTAGCAACATTTTTGACTTGAGTACATTTTAGCATTCTAAGAATTCTGAGTTGGATTTTCAACCCGTTTTCATTCGGGAGATAATCTAAAAAGAAATTATCTATCCTAAAATACAAAATACGCAAGTCAAAAAGATCTACTAATTCCAAGATATGGAATTATGATCTCTAGGAGAGACAAAAAAATCCTCCCAGAATGAGGTCAGAAATCTATACGATTTGGAATTAAAAAGGGCTTGTGAGAAAATAACGGCGATACCACGCTGAAAACACCAGTTCCCGTCAGATCACTGAAGTTAAGCAGTGTTGGGCGCGGTTAGTACTTGGATGGGTGACCGTTCGGGGAATACAGCGTGTTGTTGACCCGTCGTGGGTGTGGTGCACCCACACTGGTAGTATTTATCCACCTAGAAACACTACCCGAATCGGGTAGTGAGGCAATGAACTTTCGAGTTCGAAATGCTAATCAATTTTTTTTTTTTTTGTGAGAAAATAAAAAGTTAATAACCTAATTTGTCGCGGACGACCTGAAAACAAATCCTGGGCAGTCGAAGGTAAAAGAGAGTCTAGAAAATGGCTGGCTAGGCTAAAGATTGTACTCGAAATGAAGCGATCTTATGTGGTTTAAAAACAAAAGGACGTGTACAGTTAGGCCGAAAGCTACACATTAAAGCTTATAGCAAAACGGGAAACAAATTTAAGAACCGAAATTCTCCCCTTCGCTTTTGTGAACTCACATTCGCCCGATAAGGCTTTTTGTAAAAAGAACTTCCTCGCGTTAATCTACAAAATAAGTTGTCGTTAATGAAATCTTTACTTTCAGGCTACCTCACTCTATCAGGATTGGTACCGACGTACATACTCGGGGCCAATCTCCTGACCAGAGAAAAGTAAAGCAGTCGAAAAATCTGACTATTATAGACGCATTTCTATAATCAAGATTTAGTGACACAATTGAATTTAGAATCAATCAAATAGAGGTAAATTAAAGATCCAGATTGTAGAACTCAATCATTCAAAAAGATCAACTTGAAGTTATTCCCTTTACTTCAAAAATAATATCTGGATTTTTTTCTATCCAATCGCTAAGGACGCTGTATTTGATTACATTGATTTCCGCTCCTGTATCCAGAAGCACCCCACACTCATTATTTTTTAGACCTGTACTTGTAAGAAGTATAGTTGGTGAGTGAACTCGACTGCTTAAATGGATGGTTGCTCTTCGTAAATGCTGAGATTGGCTGCGGCGCGTCTGATAATTGGTTCGCCACTCGCCTGCGCACCCATTTCACGAGTAGTGTTCGCGTTTAAATTTGGTTGATTTGTATTTGGTGATTTTTTGGGGATTCTGCGGATTGATTTGATAGTGAGTTTGAGGTTGGCTCTGATATTAAATTTGAGCTGGACCTTGGTACTGATTTTGAGGTTGGTTTTCTGGTTGATTTTGATAGTAATTTTGTGGTAGGTTTTGGAATTGGTTTTGGGGTTGATTTTGATACTGAATTTCGTGTGGATTTTGGTACTGGTATTGGGGTTGAGTTTCATAATAACTTTGTGATTGGTTTTGAAATTGGTTTCGTACTTGACCTCGGTATTCACCTCGCGATCTAAATCGATATTCACCACGAGATTGGCCTATGTAACCATTTTGTGATTGTTCTTGTGAACTTAAGGTATTTTGTTCATATCCATAATAATCATTATAACGGTTTTGGCGCTGATTTGGAGCAGTATTGGGATTTCTGAAATTACTGGATGAACCTCGGTTCTGTTTCTGCCTGCTTTCTTTAATACGCTGAATATGGAAACAATTTTCAATGATGTGGCCAGGGCGTTCGCAAAATGTGCAAAAATTTAAATTTTGGGGTAAGGGTAGTTTTTTAAATTTTCTCCTCTTTGTTTGTCGTTGAATATCGAACTTGTTGGGTTTGTGTAGTGCACTTTTGCTCTGCCCGTGTCTTAAGAGGACGTTACGCTTGTTTGATTTCTTAATTTTTCTAAATTTGCGACATCTTTTTCATCTAATTCTACCTGGTAAGCAATATCGATTGCTTCTTTCAATGTGCTAGGTTGTGATGTGATAATTAAATGTCGAAAATTTGTTGAAAGCCCATTTATAAATTGCTTTAGAGAGTATTTGTCGGAATTTTTTATTAATATTTTAGCTTCAGCAGAGATTCCGTCATTTGAATTTGCTGGGTAACTTTCTATTACTGCTTGTTTGTAGTTCGCGACTAGGTTCTGAACCCTACCTGCAAATCTAACAAGGGTTTGTCTTTTAAACTGTCGTGTGCTCTTTTGCATCCACGTATGAAGGATTCGACAAAATTTGAATCACCGTTAAAAGTTGGTATTTGTGCTAAAACGTCTTTGAGGGAAGGTGACATTTTTTTCTTGTATAGGGGTTTCGATATCTATCATTTGATTTTCACTAAGAGTCGCGTTTCTGAAACTGATGCCACTCAAGGTAAATTTAATGTTGGCTAGGGAAATTTTTTCTAACGATTCATTATAATTCGCTTGCTGTATTTCTAGAAAATTTTGTCCACTTGAGACGCGTTTTCGTTTCGCTAAATTGACATTGTCTCTATATTCGATGTACGGAGATAAACGCCTATCGGAACGCTTCTCGCGTGCGTCCTGCTCATTCGACGGCTCAATTTTGACACGTAAATTCAAAAGTTTATTTGATACTTCTTACCTACCTACGGCAAGCAGTCCGACGATGATTTTTGGTGAATTAATCATTCTCGATTCAGTTATTTTGTCTTGAAATGTGCTTTTTCTTTAGCTATATATTTTCTTGTACTTTTATTAATTTTGTTTTTTGACGTTGTGAGATTTATTTTACCTGGTAATATTCCACAAATGTCTTCCAAACTTATTCCAAAAGGTTCGAATTTGTACTATTTTTTTATTATTTTATGAAGGATCGGTGTCGGCACCCAATTAGAAAACTCCAATTAAACCGATTCCGTACCGGAACCACTGTTATATTTTGATATAAGGTGTGGGATTAGAGGAACATACACCCTTGAATTTCCATGTATCCTTGTTTATTTTCCTGCTAAAAATTCCGGACAAACTTCGGACAAATTCCGGATTCGGAAATTTGTCCGAAATTGTCCGTTACGTGGTCCGGTTTTTGTCCTACGGATTCTATCCGGTCATGTCCGAATTTTTTCCGGTCGAAGCTTCGACCAGATAAAGTCGAAGCTTTGACCGGACGAATTTCGGACACGACCGGATAGAATCCGGAGGACAAAAACCGGACCACGTAACGGACAATTTCGGACAAATTTCCGAATCCGGAATTTGTCCGAAATTTGTCCGGGCGAAGGAACACGGAAATTAATCCGAATATCATCCGCTAGAATCCGAAAGTTGTACGGTCTGATGGATTCCATCAGTCCGGGTTAGATCCGGTTGAGTCCGTATTTTGTACAGTCTGACAGATGCTATCAATCCGGATTGTGTCTGGGTCGTCATCCGGAATCTATTCCGGTGTATTTACAAATTTTACGGATGAAGTAGAACCAAAAAAATAATAAATCTGTTTATAGTCCGGTAAAATCCGAAAGTTGTACGGTCTGACAGATTCGATCAATCCGGATTGTATCCAATCATGCCCGTTTTCTGTGCGGTCTAACGGACCAAATAAATGTTATATAACAAGGTTATATAAGAAGTTTACATTCGAGAAATGCATTCTTCATTTATTTAACGCTCACAAACCTATTTCTATAGCTTCACTTAACGCTACTACATATAACGCATTTCACTAACGCAGAATATCGCACGCTGAGTATATCGGTCGAAACGGTCCTTATATACTAACCAAGAAAATTTGCAGCGCTTGTGAGAAACGACCAGAATTGTGTTCGGTCAAGTCCGTCCTCTGTACGGTCTGCATGATGCGATAAATACGGATTATGTCCGGTCGAGTCTGTGTTTTGTACGGTCTGAAGGACGCGATCAATCCGGATTGTGCTCGTTCATGTCCATGTTTTGTAGGGTCTGTCGGATGTGATGAATCCGGATTGTGTTCGGTGATGACCGTGTATTATATGGTCTGACGGATACGATTAGACCGATTTTTGCCCGGTCCTGTTGGGCCATGTCCATGTCTTGTGCGGTCTGGCAGATGCGATTAATCCGATTAAGTCCGAAATTTTGTATGATTTTTAAGAATGCAATTAATCCGTATTTCATCCGGTTAATTCCGAAATTCGTCCTTTCTGACAAATGCGAATAATTTAGATCTTATTCGTCTTTGCCCAATATTTGTCTAGTTATTCGCGGAAGCAATACACCCAATCTTATCCAGTATAGCAAACTGAACTAAACAAATGAAATTCGATACAGTTATAGAGTATTTGACTATAAATGCGCGAAAACAGGATGTTAATTAGAACACTTTCGAACGAAGTATGTTGAATAGTGAAATATTACGTACAATAATAGCATAAAGTTTAGAGAATAGTAAAACAAAAACTATTCGAATCAATTATTATCATTCCCTTCCACTGATCCTTCTTCCACATCATCGTCAATTCCATCATCATTCCCATCAACTGTTCCTTCCACATCATCGTCAATTCCATCATCATTCCCATCAACTGCTCCTTCCACATCATCCTCAATTCCATCCTCGTTCCCATAAACTCCTTTTTTCACATCATCGTCAATTCTATCCACATTCCGATCAACTGCTCCTTCTTCCACATCGTCATTAAATCTTTCATCATTCCCATCAACTGCTTCTTCTTTCCAAGAAAGCTGTAGATTCACTTTAATGATCAAATTCATTTTCTATCGGAACCATATAGTTATCCTCATCCTTGTACAAAAGCTCATTAGCTTTCTCATCATTTTCCGTGTACTATTTACGTCTTTATCGGAATTCTCATTATTTTTGTTTGTTGTCGAAGTTTCATTTTCGCTTTTGTGGTTTTTTTTCTAACGCCCTACCCAAACACGAAAGCAAAATATTTAATTTTTTCCGATACGTCTTACTATGCAGTAGTATTTTCCGTTTTCACTTGAATGTCACCAAATTACAACTTAAACCTGCGGATACATTTTGGATAGAATCGGACTGCTTCCGGGGTCAATGTTTGTACCGGATTAATTTCGGAATTAAGAGAACGATTTTCCGATTTCATTTGCATTTCATGATATTAAAACTTGAACCAGCGGATTAATTTTGAATAGACTCGGACTGCTTCCGGAGTCGATGTTTTGGACTAGACGAATATCGGATTTAAGCGGATGATTTTCCTTTTTCACTTCAATTTCACCGAATAACAACTAAAACCTGCGGTTTAATTTCGGATTTAATCAGACGATTTTCCGTTTTTACTTTAATTTTACCGAATGACAACCTGTACCTGCAGATTAATTTCAGATCGAATCGGACTGCTTCCGGAGTACATGTTTTTAATCGGAAGAATTTCGGATTCAATCAGACGATTTTCCGTTTTTACTTTAATTTTACCGAATGACAACGTGAACCTGCGGATTAATTTTGAATAGAATCGGACTGTTTCCGGAGTCCATGTTTTTGGCCGCAAGAAATTCAGATTTATGCGGACGATTTTCCGTTTTCACTTTAATTACCCTGAATGACAACTAAAACCTGCGGATTAATTTCGGATAGAATCGGACTATTTTCATAGATGATGTTTTAGACCGGACAGATTTCGTATTAAGTCGGAGGATTGTCCGCTTTCACTTCAATTTCACCGAATGACAACTAAAACCTGCGGATTAATTTTGAACACAATCTAACTATTTTCGGAGTTGAAGTTTTAGACCGGACATATTTCGGATTTAATCACACGATTTTCCATTTTTACTTCAATTTTACCAAATGACGACTTGTACCTGCGGGTTAATTTCAGATAGAATCCGACTGCTTCCGGAGTACATGTTTTTATTCGGAAAATTTCAGATTTAAGCGGACGATTTTCCGTTTTCACTTGAATTTCACCAAATTACAACTTAAACCTGCCGATTAATTTCGAATAGAATCTGACTATTTTCGGAGTTGATGTTTTAGACCGGACATATTTCGAATTTAATCATACGATTCACTGTTTTTACTTTAATTTTACCGAATGACAACTTGTACCTGCAGATTAATTTCAGATCGAATCGGACTGCTTCCGGAGTACATGTTTTTAATCGGAAGAATTTCGGATTTAATCAGACGATTTTCCGTTTTTACTTTAATTTTACCGAATGACAACGTGAACCTGCGGATTAATTTCAGATAGAATCGGACTGCTTCCGGAGTACATGTTTTTCATGGGAAGAATTTCGGATTTAAGCGGACGATTTTCCGTTTTCACTTGAATTTCACCAAATTACAACTTAAAAGTGCGGATTAATTTCGGACAGAATCGAACTATTTTAATAGATGATGTTTTAGACCGGACAGATTTCGTATTAGGTCGGAGGATTGTCCGTTTTCACTTCAATTTCACCGAATGACAACTAAAACCTGCGGATTAATTTCGGATAAAATCGGACTCCTTCCTGAGTACATGTTTTTGATCGGAAGAATTTCGGATTTAAGCGGACGATTTTCCGTTTTCACATCCATTTCACCGAATGACAACTAAAACCTGCGGATTAATTTCGAATAGAATCTGACTATTATCGGAGTTGATGTTTTAGACCGGACATGTTTCGGATTTAATCAGACGATTTTCCGTTTTTACTTAAATTTCACCGAATGACAACTTGAACCTGCGGATTAATTTCAGATAGAATCGGACTACTTCCGGAGTACATATTTTTAATCGGAAGACTTTCGGATTTAAGCGGACGATTTTCCGTTTTCACTTCAATTTCGCCGAATGACAACTAAAACCTGCGGATTAATTTCGAATAGAATCTGACTATTTTCGGAGTTGATGTTTCAGACCGGACATATTTCGGATTTAATCAGACGTTTTTCCGTTTTTACTTTAATTTTACCGAATGACAACTTGAACCTGCGGATTAATTTCAGATATAATCGGACTGCTTCCGGAGTACATATTTTTAATCGGAAGAATTTCGGATTTAAGCGGACGAGTTTCCGTTTTCACTTGAATTTCACCAAATTGCTACTTGAACGTGCGGACTAATTTTGAATAGAATCGGACTGTTTCCGGAGTCCATGTTTTTGGCCGGAAGAATTTCAGATTTATGCGGGCGATTTTCCATTTTCACTTTAATTTCAATGAATGACCACTAAAACCTGCGGATTAATTTTGGATAGAATCGGACTATTTTCAAAGATGCTGTTTTAAACCGGACAGA
>CAKNXH010049608.1:0-14982 GCA_932178445.1 Andricus quercusramuli
TTCTTTTATCAATTATAATGCCATATTACTTTACCATTACTTTACCGTTACACTGTAGCGTAATGTTTGCGTTCGGCCGGTCCGCCAGGGATCGCGTTCAAAGTTTGGGAAATGAAAGAGGAGACAATAATGTTTACGGCTCTGGTCACTGACGGTAATTAACGTAAGTGAAGCTTCCGAAACTAAACCTACGTGATATGGAAAAAAGTTCCGAAATCCAACGATAGCCGCGCTAATGTTCGATTGCGCGAAATTCAAAACAGAAACTAGAAATATGTATAATTTTTGGAAGTGTAAGTTGAGTCTGTACATGAATATAAGTAATTTTTAGAATTCAAGTAAAAATGGAAGTCTGATTCTTTACTACAATTCTGTTCTAATTACACCAAGGCTAGCAAATGAGAAAGCATTGGTTTAATACGTATGATGTATAAATATTGAAGTAATAGATTATTTATTGCAGGTACGGGAGATAAACCTTGGAATAGAAATTAAGTAGAGTGTTTTAAATAATGTTGAACAAGTAATTGTCAAAGTATCAAGTAATCGAGTAATTGTCAAAAAGGGACGAATGTATACTCTCGAGTGTACCTGGGGTAAACAACTGAGAAATATTAAATAATAATATATATATAAGTCTGAAGCAGATAGTTGAATTTTTAACTGAAAAAGATAATTGTTGAACCAAAAAATCGAAACGTTCAATTTACACTTAATGAAGTTCATTTTTAACACAAAAAATGAATTTTTAAGAAAACAGTTAAATGTTCAACCAAAGAGATGAATTTTCAAATCTAAAAGACAATAGATTGTCGGATGCGTCGAGATATTATGATGATTTCACTTTGGAGAGATCTATTCTTCATAAGGTTTTTTTTTAAATTATTTATTTTTTGTAATTCCAACGTTATAAAAAATATTTTTTAGGGATCTCAGCCCGTCCCTTTTTCCCCTTTGAATTTGAAAAATCCCTTCAAACTCCTAAAATAGAGAATTTTCACCAAATATTCAACTTGTTCGATCATTTCTTACAAGGCTTCGATTCAACAAAAAATAGAATATTTACATTTTCTATTGAAACAATTAATTTTCAACAACAACAAAACGAATTTTTAACCAAATAGCTGCATCTTCAACTAAAAAAAGCTTTCAACCAAAAATGGAACAGTTCAATTTTTAGCTTGAAAAATTAATTTTCAACACAAACGAAATAATCAATTTCTTGTAATGGTTCTTAAAGATAGATTATATTAAATAATTTTACCCTTTATCTCTTAAACCTTTGCTCTCAAGTCTAAATGAACCTCCAAATGTGCATGCCATTTCTAATTCGTAATATTCGATTTTCGGATTCAGTGGTTTCTTCATATTTTTCATCGCCGTAACTTTTCTGCATCTTTTTTTGCAAAACTTTTGCCGTTACTCCTCTCCAAAAACATGAAGAGTTTGCAGAAACTCATCATAACTCTCAAAAGACGTGCCAACTTCAAATAAATCCGGTTTAGAATTATTTCATTTGCGCTTAGAAATTTTGAAGAACGATGATGTCAGTGCAAAATGCAAACTGAAACTGAGTTATCTGGCCTAATTGTAGCTCTAAAATTCTAAGCTCTAATGGTTCATGATGATTGTTTCGAATTTGTAACTGAGCTTAATTTAAATTTAATTGAAAATTTCACAAGGCGACAATGCCGGGAAAAGCCACAAACCCAGACCGACGGGCGCGGCGGGGACCGCCTGCGGAGCGACTACTCAAAAACAAATTGAGGTCTATGCATAAAAAAAGATTAGTTCTAAACCAAAAATATAATAGCGGAGTTTTCCACAAAAAGGAATTAACTTTCAACCAAAAGTAGATTAATTTATATATTCTAATGCAATGTAATATTGTAAAATTCTCCGATTTACAGTTGAAAATGTAAGAACGAAAATCATTTAAATTTGAAAAAATTTGATTAGATTAGGCGATTTAAAATTATAAAGTTGAAAAATGTGTGGTTTAAAATCATAACTCATAATATTTTAAGTTTGCAATTAAAATTGTAATGGTTGAATTTAAAAAAAGTATAATCAACATTTTGAAAAATAATATAATAATTTAAAAAATAATAGAGTTTTAAAGAGTAGCCCATCTGCCGCGAAACTCATCTGTCATGAACTTAGAAACATGCAGATAAATATGTCAGAGTCAAGGTGTTATATACTAACGAGAGCCAGTGTCGATAAATAACTTTTTTGCAACACCCACCTCGAAAGTACTCCGTTCCGTGTAGCTAAGTTATACGCGAAGTGACTCATTCCGGATAACAATGCGGGAATAATATTGGCGCATGCGCAGTTCGATTCTTCTTTACTTTACACATTAGCGAAATGTACGCGCATGCGCACTTTGCAGATAAGCAACTTTCCGCATCGCGACAATTCGGGGGCAACGTAGCAACAGCAGCGCTCAGTGTTTTAATGATTGAAGTTTTGTATTACGGGTTTGGTTGCCCCCCCCCCCCCCCCCCCGGGGGGCAAAAGAGCATAAATGCCATAAATTTTTTTTTCAAAATTTTTTCTTGACAAAATTTTTTTTTTGAAAATTTTTTTTCACAAAATATTTTTTTTTCAAAATTTTTTTTTCACAAAATATTTTTTTTCAAAATTTTTTTTTCCAAAATTTTTTTTTCATAATTTTTTTTTCACAAAATTTTTTTTTTCAAAATTTTTGTTCACAACATTTTTTTTCAAAAATTTTTTTCACAACATTTTTTTTTAACAATTTTTTTGCACAAAATTTTTTTCCAGAGCACTTTTTTTTCAAAATTTTTTTTTTCAAATTTTTTTCAAAAATTAAAAAAAAAATTTTTTGTCAAAAATTAAAAAAAAAAAATTTTCCAACAAAATTCCTTTACTCCACTCTATGCAATATACAATTAGTATTTTTCGTTACCACCTCCTAACAACTTTCTCGGAAGGTTGTTGCAAAAAATAGCGTGTGATACACGTGCGCACAGGCAATTGCTGACTCGTGTAATTTCAGCATTCGCCTTCAGCTCTTCGCACTCGTCCTCGTTTTCGCACTCGCTTCGCTCGTGCGCTAACCTCCGACTCGTGCTTCGAGCCTCCGGCTCATGCTGACAAATTTACACTCGTTGGCAATCGCCTATTTTGCGCACTTGTATCACAAATAGCTATATTTGAATTTTTAAACTTCAACACACTGATATATATAATACACTGGATGCAGGATTCAATGGAAAACGTGTGTGCCTACTTGAAGGCCTCGGAGCCGCAATTTATCAGGGTTGTTTTGGTTCGGGATCAGTCGGGACCATGGACATAGGAAGGTAGGGGACAAGGCACGTCCTCCCAAACTAGGGCGAGGGGGTTGAGTATAAGTTACAAGGGGGAGTCTACCATCTTACCATGTAACTTTTGGCGGGAATTTCAAAACAGAAACATGACGAAGCAGTTTTTCATTTGAAAAAACTAATTCACAAATAAAAAAAAAACAATTTTCTACCAAATGATTGAATTTTTGAGAAAAAAATGAACTTTGTACAATATATTTGAATTTTTAATTCAAAAATATAAGGAATATTCCATTTCTTAATTGAGTATTTAATTTTGTACATTTCAACTAAAATGTGTTTATCTTCTAATACTTGTTTGAAAAGTACTGTATATTTGGTAACTGTTCCAATTTTATATTGGATAATAACTTCAGTCTCCAGTTGTCATATTTTCAACTTGCTTTAAAATGTTTCATCTTTAAATTTTGTCAAGAGTATTTATTTTTAATAGTCTGCACTTGAAACGTGTACCTTATTCATTCATAAATAATTTATTTGAATAAACTAGTATCGAAAGAAAAATCACTTTAGTATTAGGTTACCTTTTCATGGAGCTCGAATTTGAATTTTGCATTGAATTAATATTTCACATAGGGTTCGCATCTAGGTTCTTGACCAATCACGTTTGCCATAAACCAGCAAAGTAAATAGAAATGAATCCTATGTAAAATATTAATTCCACGATTAATTCAGAATCCATGGTCCTTGAAAAGGTACCCTTAAGTACCAATTTCTGTTCTAAGTCTGACAACCATTTTCATAATTAGATATTTTAGAGGCAAACATGTCTCCCTTCTCTGAAATATCACATAGAGATTCAAAAGCATTCGTTATTCCGCCGACCGCTTCGGTCATCTGACCGATTTCCCGTCATCTGACTGTCTGACCGGACATTTTGGAAAAAGTGGAAATCATCTTATAAATAGTTATTGGAATGTTTTTTACTAAATAATGTAAGATGAAAACAAAAACGGAACAATTTTCTATGTAATTGCAGGCTGGTAATCTCTTCAGACGGACAATTTCTTCGATTTGCGTGATTTTCATGAGACATAACCTACAAAAATCATTCGGAATTAAGACATAAGTTTATGACAAATATGATTTGTTTCTTTCAGGATTAAATCTAACTAAATGACTGAACGCTAATTTTTGAAAAGATGATTCAATAAACCTATCTTAACGTGAAGCGAATTCGTAAAACTAAACTTACGCGAAATGGAAAAATTTTCGCTGGTGCTGTCAAAACTATATTGTGGTTTTGATTGTAGTATAAGGCTTTTATTTTTCAACGTTTTTTTTTAGTTTTAAAGTTCTCAAGAATCTATAAATATACTCGTATATAGCTTATTCTTAACAAAATAGAGATAACTTGGCTTTCAGTGTATGATAATATTCATTATAATAAATATTATTATACACTATTAGTACACTACTATTGTTACACTTAATTCTGTTGTTGAAAAATTAACTGTTATGTAGAAACTTCAACCATTTTTTTCTTTCTTTCCTGAAAAATCTTTGTTGGTTGAAAATTCAACACTTTATTATTGAAAATTCATCTCTTTGGATAGAAAATTACCTTTGTTAACTGAAAATTGAACTCTCACATCTTTGTCTAAAAATTGATCGTTTGTAGTTGAAATTAAAGCATTAAATTTTTTATAGAGAATTCATCTTTTTTGGTTGAAAATTCAAATACGTGGTTGAAACTCAAACTACTTTGTGAAAAATTGATTTTTTTTGTTTGAAGATTCATCACTCTATTAGAAAATGCATCTCTTTGATTCAAAATTAGTTTTGTCTTTGATTCAAAATTAATTTTTTTAATGAAACTTTGTTTTTTCAGTATAAAATTAATCTTATTGCTTGAAATTACATATTTTTGGTTAAAAATATAATCATTTTGTTAAAAATTTAACTGTTTCATTAAAAAATCATCCTTTTTGGCTGAATATTAGTCTTCTTTAGGTAAAATATCAACTATTAAATGTTTTGTGAAAAGAATTTAACTTGATTAGAAATTTGAAGAACAGAAAAGTTAAAAAGTGCAGTTTTTATTTTCAATTTAGGATTCAAAATTTATCGACCCGAAAATTTTGAGCTTATAGGTTTAAAATAGCTTGAAATTTTTGCACTTCTAAACTTTAAAGTTTTCTTCAAATTTTCAATAGTTCAGTCTAATGATTTTGATTTTAAAAGCGTTTTTAATTGGATTTTCCAAAAACATAAAAATAAACGTTATTTCAAGGCTTTCCAAAAACACTTTTACTATTACAAATTCAAAACTAAAAATGCAAAAGCTTGAGCTATTCAAATACGAACTAATGATTAATTCCTGAATTTTAAACGATGCTTTGATTTGAAAATCTCTCATTTCTGAAGTTTCACTGCAATTATTCTTTTCATGTTTTCAATTTAACATTGCTTTGATTCTTAAGATTTTCATTTGGATGTTGTTTGATTTTAAACAATTTATTTAAATTGTAAGAAAGAGAGAATCCTAAACTGCGATTTTAAGTGTTATGAAATTATAGTCGAGCAAGTATTTTCGAATTTCTTAAATGAAATACAAATAATTTTGAATTTTGTCATAATTGAGTTATTCTAATGTTAATCTTTTCCTACTTTACAATTATTTAAGTATACAGGATTTTAATTTGAAATTGTACAATTATGAACAATTTAAATTTGAAATGACAAAAGGTTGAACATTTAAATTTTAAAGCATAATGTCTACAATTTTCAACGACTTAAGTTAACCCCAAATAGTTTTGAATTTTGTCAAGATAAAATTATTCCAATTCTAAACTTCTCTATTATACAATTGTTTCGAAATAATGGGTTCACATTCAAAACTGTTTAATTTTGAAGAACTTAGATTTAAAACGGCAAAATGTTAAGCGTGTAAATTCTTAAACCGAATGTATAAAATTTGTAATTATTCAAATGAAAACAAAATACTTTTGAAGTTTGTTAACAAGGTATAATTTCCATTTTAACACTTAGGCATACAGGTTAGGTTCACCTACTACAAGAAAATACTACAAACTAAATTTTATACCATTTATTGGATGAAGAAACTGACATAAAATCATGGTTTTGGCTTCTTTTTTGAAAAAAGTGTACTTCTCAGTTTTCAAGATTTGAAAACTATTCATGTTTAATAGGTTATGTTCGTTGACAGCAACGAGTTACGATCACTTTTGGCGTACTTATTCCTTTTTCTTCACCTTTTTTTGAAAAAAAAATTTCGTTTTACTAATAAAAAGGTTTTGTGTCTTTTATATCTATTTTGTTAATTCAATTTTTCGCGTAATAACATGATTTCCACTTTTTCCACTTGTCCGGTCAGGTGACAGTCAGATTACCGGAAATCGGTCATCTGAAGGTCACTCCCCATCTCTAGGTGCGTTGGATCGAGAAAAGCGCCAAGAAGGGTCCGTAATAATTCCACAATAGGATTGAAAACCCGACATAGCATTGACTTGACGTAGACTTGACATAGCAGTAGCGTGGACACGATGCGCGCGCATGTATTGCCAACTGCTTACTATTATGTGTCGTTCGCGTTCTGCTGTTCCGGAGAATCAAGATGAAAATGGCCGACTCAAGGTGCCGTTCCATGTGGGAAACTCATGAGAGTGAACGAGACAAATAGATCATTCCGTTTCTCTCACTCTCATTAGTTTCCGCTTTATGCTGACGTTTTCTGCCCACATGGGACTCCCGCATCATGTTTTGATGTTTTCGATTCAGGGGCATGACACGATTATTATGATTATAGTTCCCAATTAGACTCAGCGGGGAAAATGCAAAACTGCAGCGCTGGTCGCCTTTCACCCAATTATCTCATTTAAATTTAAATGTAATGTTATAATTCCTGAACTTTTTCTGTTATATTCACATTTATAATATTGTAACTCGATATAAACATCTCTTTTCCTAGTTATGAATTAAACATATATAAATTACATCAAAAGAAGGTCTAATTTACGTTAACAATATTTGATTCTTTTGTTATCTTTTTATTTATATTATGCACTGTGATCTATCAAACGTGAAGTAGAAAAATACCGACATCCAACAGAGGGAATTCATAAAAAAAATTCTAAAACTGTTTATAAAATTGTTACGGTAGGCGGGTGGCACGTAAAGAAATTTTAAAGGTTATATTTTGACATTTGATTTCATCGAAGGTGATGTTATGACGTGCAGGGTTGCTTTAATGTCGCTTTCGTGGTAGTGCATACAGTGTGGAAGTTTTGACAATAAAATGTTGGAATATTTTCCGATGATATTAATTGCTTACCAGTGGTTACAAATAATGAAACAGTTTTTTAATTACTGCACGCAAAGAAAAACATTCCGTCGTTGGTGGGTGAAACCACATCTCACTGAAGAAATGCGTGATCAGTTTGGTGCCTACGAAACTTTGTTCTTGTATTATGCAAATTGTGACGAAGAGGAATTTATTAAAATGACAAGATTGACTGTAGAGCAATTTGGAAAATTACATGAAATTTTAGCACCAAGATTAGTGAAAAGTAGTTTCAGGCGACCACTGTCAACGGAGCTTAGATTAACTATTACTTTGCAGTAAGTGAAGTATTTATGATTAATTTTATGTTAAAAAATGCCCTACAGCTATTTTTTATATAAATGTCCTACTCTTCGATTTCTTTTATATACCTTTGTGTAAATAAAAATTATCTGCTTTCAATACCCTCGTGAAAAGAAAGACCAATTTTAGATCACAGTATAGGCAGGTATATTCTTGTCCCGGCAGTTTGAACCCCCAATATCCTATCATTATTAGGCTCATCACGAGTCATAGATTGTAAAGGAGGCGCTCTTTCTTGTAAGTTTCAACAGAAAGAGATGACGAGATGGAGGGAGGGACAGAGTTCCATAAATATAACGGTAACCGGTTGAAGCCTTCTATTATACTCTGTTCACCGAGAGAACGAATTTGGTCGCGCAAGTTTTTATGAGAGAAGGCGTCGACGAATTTTTTTTCGTCCAGTCGAATTTTTTTCAAATAGACTGGCCCAAGTGTTTTCTGATGGCCAGATGAGCGGACCGAACGTGACAATAGACCATAAATATTAAGGGACTTTCCAGCCAAATACTTACGCCTACGATTCCCCTTCTTCGACAAGATGCGCGCAGAGAACGAAAATTCGTCGTTTAAGAAATTCGTTCTCTCGCTGAACAGAGTATAGATCTCGTAAATAATAATAAATCATCCCAGGTTATTTGGGACTTTTAGGTATAGCTAGTCTGTTGATACAGACAGCTATCCTTATTTAACAGAGAGAGTGGTGTCTATTTCAATGCCCTAAAATTGATGCAGGTATAGGCTGAAAGGTAAAAGACCGGAAAAAGACCAAACGTGGTTTGAAACTGGTCTAAATGTGATCTAAAGTTGATCTTTCTTTTCACGAGGGTAATGTATAAGAAAATGCGACTAGTGCATTTTGAAGTTAGATTTCCAAGTAAACTGTCGGGTTTTAAATGAAACTTATATACTTTTGCATATGTCAACAAAAAATTAACGTTACTACAGTTTATTTATATAATTCAAATTTATAATTTTTTGTAATTCAAATTCGAGAGAGGGATTCCAATGAACAATATTTTTGAGCCCAATTAAGCCCAATACAAGTCCAGTTGCACGGGAACAACTTCAAATAATTTTATTTCATTTTATAAGATAATATCAAGTTTTTGCAGAGAATATTTCAGTAAACTGTAATGCATATATTTACTTTTAGTAGAGTGGATCGAAAAAAAAGAAATTCCATACATTGAAAACGTGAGTGTTATTTTAGTTCCTTAAACTGCATACTACGAGAGATTGTTACAATTTTTTCAGATTCTTGTTTTGATTTTATATAAGATTATAAGATTTTATATAAGATTGGGGTATTAAAACTTTAATGTGCCGAAACCCTTACAAATTTCTATTACTTTAAGTAAACTTGATCGTTCAGAAATTAACGATTTTTCAATTGTACAATAAACTTGTTGAAATTCAACCATTTTAATTTTAATCGCAAATTTTCAAGTTATACCATTATACCATCAAGCCATTTCCCTTTCGGGATAGGCGTGACACAACCCGATTCGGGTAGTGTTTCTAGGTGGATTATTTACTACTAGTACTACTAGTGTGGGCTCACCACATCCACGACGGGCCATCAGCACGCAGTATTCCCGAACAGTCACCCATCCAAGTTCTAACCGCGCCCAACACTGCTTAACTTTAGTGATCTTACGAGAACTGGCGTTTTCAGCGTGTTATCGCCGTTATAATAGGGAAAAATGGAGTATTTAGCGATTACCATCAAAATTCAGAATTCTAAAATTCAAAACATCAATAATTGAAGAAATTATTCAATTGTTTAATAGAAAAATTGTTTTTTTTTCCACTGAGCTTGAAATGTCCAACTGTTTGGAAAAATTTTCTAATAAAAAATTTCCCATTTAAAATTACTTTGTATTTTAAACATTTCTTTAGATTTAAAATAATACAATTTTGAAGGTTTTTAATTGAAAAGTTTTCCATTGCGAACGGTGAAAATAAAGGTGAATTTATTCTTTGATTTTCGAAAGTTTTGTATAATCAATTTTTACGTTAAATCATAATTTTTTTAATTTGATCAACATTTAGATTTTGATGATTTTAGGAGCTTTTACTTTGCAATATATAATTTAGTTTTCAATTTCAAGTCCTCCCTAATGGAATTGTCTGAATTAAAAATTTTTGGTAGTTTTTCTTTATTCTTCATGAGTTTTAATTTAAAATTTTTCCAACTTTACCTCCTTTTTGAAACTTTAATTTCAGGTTTCATTTGCAGAAGACATTGATTCATTTTACAAATTTGAAAATTAAATAGAAATTTGGAATAAAATGTATTTTAAAATTGAGTGCAAAAACATTCAGATCGCCCGGTGTAAAGGACGCTGGGCTTATTAGTTCACCGTGACCGTAACCCTACGCTCAATTCCTGGAAAACGTAGAAAAAATGACAGAAAAAAACGTGGCAGTCATGCACTTGTCGTGGCAGCCAGCGCCAGCTGAAAGTTGTGAGCCCTGCTGTAGCACTACCACAAAACCGACATTAAAGCAACCCTGCACGTCATAACCTCACTTTCGATGAAATCAAATGTCAAAATAAAACCTTTAAAATTTCTTTACGTGCTACCCGCCTACCGTAACAATTTTAGAATTTTTTTTTATGAATTCCCTCTGTTGGATGTCGATATTTTTCTACTTGACATTTTATATTTTACGCGTTAAGGTATATATGATCACAGTGCATAATATAAATAAAAAGAGAATAAAAGAATCAAATATTGTTAACATAAATTAGACCATTATCTGTGTTCAGTGATTGGAATATTATCCACACTGTAAAATTTACTTCGACCGTTGTTATCAATAATGAAGTCAATTCATAGAAGAATGTGTTATTGTGGTCATACGGTCCATTTAAAATGATAGTGGATTCAGTTGTCAAGAATCAAGCTTTATTCGTCAATTTCATTAAAAACCAACGTACGTTTCGACCTTGTTGCAGGCCTTCTTCAAGGTAATATATAACCTAAGTAAACATAATATACGTAGATGTAATAAACTAAAAACATTTATGATGAACAAAAAAATATAAAAAATTTTTTGAACAACAAAATGTTTTAAAGTTACCTGTATTGATATTTATCAAATTATTGAAGACATTCCAATTTTCGTCTATTTTCCAAGAGAGACAACATGTTTTTGGAGTGAACCAAAATTAGTTGTCTTTTTGTTTTGTTTGTATTGTTTTAACATAAACATTTATAATTAAAAGTATTTAAATTGTGTCCTTTAAAATATTTAAAAATTGAAACCTCAAATTTTCGAGGCTCCAATATAGTAATTCTACTACATTTTTGTTGAATAGAACAAAACAGGTATTTTGATTCGAACGGACAAACATGGACTAACAAGGTACATTGTAAATGAAGTCGCATTTTCATGAGTAAATAAGAAAGGCGGATATTACGATAGAGAGGCGAATGAAAAGTGCGCCAAAGTAAACTGGATTTAAAATTGATATCACATTTTTATTTTTATTTTATTTTTTTATTTTGTATATAAATTGGTTATAAAATGGTTTGATAAATTTTATTTATATTTAACGTTTCGGGTTTTAAATTGATTGAATTTTTAATGAATTTATTTATAAAAATTGACTCCAGAATTCGTCGTTTGTTTTTATTATTTTCATGAGCTAAAATTTTGATATTTTTAATGTCAAAATCAAAATAATGATTGAATTGCCATGCATGTTGTGACAAACCAGTGTTTTGATTACCTACTTCACAATCTCGTTTATGTTCATAAATGCGAGTTTTTAGTCTCCTGCCAGTCTCACCAATATAACTTTTATTGCAACATTTACAATTTATCATATATACAATACAAGATGAGTTTTCTTTATTGTCTTTATCTTTATTTCTAAAAGAAGGAAATTTATTAAGTGTGTGGTTGTTGGTGAAATAAACATTAATATTGTATTTTTTTAAAGAACTTCTAAGACGTTCCGAAAGACCTTCAACATATGGTAACGAAACCTTTAGTTCAGATTTATAGTGATTTTGATTCCATTTTGTATTTTTAGATGAATTATTATAAATCTCATGGATTCTTTCTTTGATGATTTTATTTATTAATAGAAGTGGGTAATTATTTTGCATGAGAGTAATTTTTAGTTGATCTAAATTTTCTTTTCGGAATTTAATATCGCTTAATTTTACACACCTATCAATAAGACCTTTTATTAGACCAACTTTTTGAGAAAACAAATGATGGGGGTTATAATTCAAATAACGTCCTGACCAAGATATTTTTTTAGACCAATTTGTGGTTGAATTTCCTCCTGGAGTTTTTATGATTAATAAATCTAGATAAGCAATGGAATCATTAACTTCTTTTTCAATAGTGAATTTAATCGAATTTTCCATATTGTTGAAAGTGTTTAGGAGTTCATCTATTTTTTCAGTAGGAACGATTGCTAGGATGTCGTCCACGTATCGTTTGTAAAGAATTGGAGTAAAAGTTAATTCATTTAGAGCCCTTCTTTCTATATCTTCCATGACTAAATTTGAAACAATGAGGGATAATGGAGAGCCCATAGGGCAACCTGAAATTTGTTTAAAAAATTTATTATTAAAAGAGAAAACTGTGTTGTTTACCCTGGCGGACCGGCCGAACGCAAACATTACGCTACAGCGTAACGGTAAAGTAATGGTAAAGTAATGCTAAAGTAATATGGCATTATAATTAATAAAGGAAACAAAATTAATATGTAAATTGTTGCAATTATAATAAAACGTTGAAATTTACATTAAATGGTCATGCCGTAATTGCAACAAGTTGCTTTCTCAGCGTTAAAAAATAAAAAAACCAAGTTGGTTTTATGCAAGTCGGGTCCCTGCAGACTGGCAACCCACTTAAAGCCACGTTAGCGGGTTGCCAGTATGCAGGGGCCCGACTGCAATGACGGTCACTATGTTTTTTATTTTTTAATGCTGCAAAAGCAACTTGTTGCAATTGCGGCATGACCGTTGAACGTAAATTTCAACGTTTTATTATAATTGCAACAGTTTACATATTAATTTTGTTTCCTTTATTAATTATAATGCCATATTACTTTACCATTAATTTAGCATTACTTTACCGTTACGCTGTAGCGTAATGTTTGCGTTCGGCCGGTCCGCCAGGGTAATACTGTTCTAGTGGCAATTAAAAATTCATTTTTGGAGATTCTTGTTAAATTATGGTTTAAATTTAAATTTTCTTCAATACAATCTAATGCAAGGTCTATATTGGAATATTATCATACATCGATACTACATCAAGTGAAACTATAGAGTGTGAATCAGGAACTTTAATATTTTTAAGCTCTTTTTGTAACTCCCAACTATTTTTTACAAACGCTTTAGTTTTACCTGAAATTGGTTTTAAACAATTGGATATGTATTTTGCTAAATTATAAGTTGGAAAACCTACTGTGGAAACAATCAAACGCCATTTTAAGTCTGGCTTGTGGACTTTTGGGAGAGCATACACTTTAGAGACTATACTGTTATGTGTTTTTAATTTGTATGCCAAGTTTTCATTTATGAACCTTTTGTTTTCCCATCTAATTACAATATCATTACATTTTTGCTCCAAAGTTGGAACAAGACTAGTTTTGATATTTTTGTATAAAGTGTCATTTTTTAATAAATTTTCTACAGTTGTTATATAATCATTTCGATTCGCAGCTACAGTTACATTGCCTTTATCAGCTTTCAATAGTATTAAATCTTTATTTTCAAATTTTTCAATAGGTTCATCAATTTTATTTATATTATTAAATTTATTCATGAAATTATGATTTGAGATTATTTGAGTAGTAGTTTTTCTAATTTTTAATTTTAGTTCGTCATTATCTACATTTTTGATGCAATTTTCAATATTGGCTATGATGTTGTTTGTCGGTATTTTGTTAACCCTGGCGGACCGAACGAACGGAGCGGATACGCTACAGCGTATCCTTATAGTATCCACATCGTATCCTCTCCGTATCATGCAAGAAAAACTCATTAAAAAAGAAAGATTAACATTTCACTTGTTGAAATTCGGATTCTACGTGAAATTTTGAGTTAAAAGGTCACAGAGTAATCGCAATAGTTTTTCTTGCAACATTAAAAACTTTTAATAAATATAATACTTATCGATGACGTGCGCTGAAGGCGAATTCAAACGCATCGTCATTCAGTAGCAGTTCATAGGCTTTATCCGTCGACGATGCGTTTGAAGTCGCCTTCAGCCCACGTTATCGATAAGTATAATATTTTTTTAAAGTTTTTAATGTTGCAAGAAAAACTATTGCGATTACTCCGTGACCTTTTAACGCAAAATTTCACGTAGAATCCGAATTTTAACAAGTGAAACGTTTATCTTCCTTTTTTAATGAGTTTTTCTTGCATGATACGGAGAGGATACGATGTGGATACTATAAGGATACGCTGTAGCGTATCCGCTCCGTTCGTTCGGTCCGCCAGGGAACATTAAAAGAAATACCATGTTTGTTTCCTAATGCTAAAATTTCTGCAATTTCATTTAAAATTTGTATATTTGATAAATTTTTGAAACATTTTTGTAATTTAAAATCTGAATATGATACTTTTGTCACCAAATTTCTTTTTTTTTAATAAATCAAACTTTTTAATGCATTTATTTCTTTTTTCATATTTCAATTTATTGAGACTCGAATCTTGTAAGTTAAAAAAAGTTTGAATTGAAATGTCTTTTACAGTGTTTGATAAACGAAATTTTGAATGGTTGGATAAATGTCCTAAATCTTTTATGTTTCTAATTAAATTATTAATTTCATAACTTAAACATTTTTTCTGAAAAATTAGCATAGTTTTTTCAAATTTCGGAATTAATTTATAATTTAAATTATGTATATTACATTTGTTTGTCTGATGTTGAATATGTGCTGGAATCAGAGTTTCTTTTCTGCACCTGATTAAGAAAGTGCGTTGCTCCTTCAGATCCCTTACGGAAAATAAGTACTGGAAAAACCGTGTACTCAAGTGAGTA
>CAKNXH010049609.1:0-14623 GCA_932178445.1 Andricus quercusramuli
AAAATTATCTTATATTGATATATATTTGCATTTTGCTTGGAAAACAGTGGGAATTCTTCGTTTTGTCCTGGGACGAAGAACCAAAAAAAAATTTTTTTATAATAAAATTAGAAACCAGAAGAACCTAAGACCGCTAAAAAAGTGCAAGACTAGAGAAAATAGAGGGCTCTGAAAAAAATATTGCGATTTTTGCTTAAAATTTTCATCTCAAGTATGCATTAAAAATAGTTTGAAAAATAATTTTTATTAATTTCTTAGCTTCATATGGTGGAGAATTCAACTATATATATATGCATGTATCGGTACACTACGGAAACACCAGTTCCCATTAGATCACTGAAGTTAAGCAGTGTTGGGCGCGGTTAGTACCTGGATGGGTGACCGTTCGGGATAATACTACTGCGTTGCTGTTAGCGGTCGTGGGTGTGGTCAGCCCACACTTGTAGTTATTTAATACAAGAAAATATCCACCTAGAAACACTACCCGAATCGGGTAGTGTCACGCCTACGCCTAGAGGCTCGCCGAAAGGGAAATTGCTTAATGGTATATAATATAATATAATAATAATGTTTCCCGCGAATTAGAAAAAAGTGGTTTTGAAAAAAACGTCTTTAAATTTTCGATCTAGAAAAGTTAAGGTTTTTGTGAACTTATCGATGTCTGGTGGAATTTCAGTCTTTTTAATGCAAAAAATCGGGTGAAGGGACGGGGGCGCCACCTGCCGCGCGGTTTGTTGCGTACCGGCTCTGAAACCATTGACCGAATCCATTTCAAATCAGGCAGGTTCTACACTTGAAGTCGCAGAATCTCTCGGGGATAAAATATGTTATTTTTTAGAGGAAATTAGGCGATAAGTATTTTCGCGATTTGTGAAAAAAAAAATTTTTGTAGAGTTATGCGTATTTGAATTTTTGGCTTTGTTTTTCAAAAAAATCCCAATTTTTTTTTAACTCGTATAACTTTTGACCTAATTGAGATATTTACGATTTCTTTTCAAATGTTGAAAGTCGATTTTCTCAAAAAACCCACACTTAGATTTTTTGCCAATTTTTTGTTGAATTTGTACTATCATAAGGAAAATACCTTGTGAGTTTAATGCGGTCTAAATAACTTTTGTGGGCAAGATAATTTTTTTTCATAAATTCGAATTTGGAATTTTTTGCTGAAACTATTCAAGTTACAAAATGAATGTCAATACAAGAAATTTGTTGACTGAAAAGTTTTTATATTCAATATAATTAAATATATTTAACATTTATCCAGGTATTTTCAACAATGTATAAAAAATTTATCTAAATCTCAGTTTAAAAAATAAATAAATAATACCTGGATTAATACTCAATAAAAATGGTGGGTATTTCCATAAGCCAGGGATGAAGACAATTTTTTGTTTATGAAAATTGAATGTTTCCATTTTTCTCGGAAATGGTACAAGATATCATAAATGCGTAAGAGAACTTTTTGTAAAACTTTTTTAAATGTGCAAACTATTTTCTCAACATCTTTTTGTATCTGTTGTTTTCAAGAAAAATGTGAAAATTCGATTTTATGAAAAAAAATTCTCTTGCCAAAAAAGTTATTTAGCCCGAATTAAACTCACAAGATATTTTCCTTATGATGGTACAAATTTAACAAAAAATTGGCAAAAATATAAAAAGTAATATCGTAAATATCTCATTTAGGTCAAAAGTTATACGAGTTAAAAAAAATTGGGATTTTTTTGAAAAACAAAGCCAAAAATTCAAATACGCATAACCCTGCAAAATTTTATTTTCAGAAATCGCAAAAATACGTATCGCCTAATTTCCTCTAAAAAATAACATATTTCATCCCTGAGAGATTCTGCAACATCAAGTTGCAGATTTGAAATCCTGCCTGATTTGAAATGGATTCGGTCCACTATTACGTAGAATTTTGTTCTAAAACTTTTGATTATATTCTTGACATATTCAGGCAATAATTTCTGCAATAAAAAATCTAGTTTAAAAAATAATTACATGAGCTTCCCCCCTTAACTGATCATATTGCTTAAAGAACAATAATTGACATCGTTCGGTGGACTGTAACTACAGCATCGATTGGGATCAAGTACAAATTGGCGCTTGACCCCTCCAGCTGTTCCTTTTTTAGTGGGAATTTTGAAAAATGATGCCACACAAAAATCCTTTGGCAGGCATGTGTAATAGAATTTATCTGATTTTTTGAGCTAATAAACCCGATTTCGAAAATTTGGCGCTTGACTCCTTTTGCATTTCTACCCTTCAATTAAAAATGCTTTATTATCTAAAACTGTCACTCCTTCCCCACAAGCCTTTTCAGTCATCCAGAATTTGCTAATTTTTACTTAACGGCAATCGCAATTTCAGACACTGGCGTTGTAAAACAATGTTGCTATATACTCTACCGTCGGAAATTGTCGGTTCGATCAGCGAAAGTGCTATTAAAAATCACTGGTTAGAAATCGAAATTCACTGTTCAAAAAAGGAGCGAGAAATTTTGTTGAAAACCCGTTAGAAAGCTTCTTAAATTTCACGTCGAGTGAGCCCTAATGCAGATATTTTTCACGCTCTAAAAAGAATATACCACGCGAGATGTTTAAAAAAAATGCAAGAATTTCTCGAATTTTGTACCTCGACTTCAACTTGTGGCATGACCAAGGAAAGTTGCAGAAAAAATCTCAAATTCATACCATACAGTCTTTGAAGTCTTATCTCAAATTTAAGCCAGTAAAACTTTTAAAAAATCTGTATGGGCTCTCGAGATACGACTAAAAATATCCACGGCTCAAATGTCAAGTTTCAGTCGGCGATTAGATTCAGTCAACCGCAAGTACGATGATGTCGAGAATTTTTCAGATTTTGTTGCTTAACTTCAACTTGTGCTGTGATTATAATCTCATCCTTAATTTAAGCTACTAAAACTTCAAAAATATACACGGTTTCCCAAGATATGACAATAAATGTCCAAGCGTTTTTGCGTCGAGTTTCAGTTAACGATCGTCGCAGACGGCCAGACTTGCTGCTAAAGTATAAAGTATAATATACCATCCTCAACTCTATGACCTTGCACCGAATCTGTGTTTATAAAATATTCCCCTGAGTATCTTATTAAAAAGATAGTTGAACAAAAATTAAAAAGAAACTATTTTTCTCATTGCAGAACATCTGGAAAATCCAGATAACAGTTACAATTCTGACGACATCCAATTTAAGGAAGCAAATACTGACATAAACTTGAAGGACGAAGCTGCTTCACAAATACTGGACCTTCTGTCAGAAATTAAAGATTGTAACGACTCGTGTGTCTTCGAACCTAACTTTCACCCATGCCCATGGTGTTCTGGAAAGTTAATTACAGTTTAAACAGTGTTCTTAATTTTATTTTTATTTCCAATAAAATGCAACAATTAAGTCTGAGTTATAAAGTAAATAGCAGTGGAAGATGCATTATGTGTAACCGATTTTATTAATGATACAAAAAAATGGCTGAATCTTTTCTTTACGTATAAGCAATTCAATGTCAAATCGTCTGCAAATTTTCAACTATTGTTAGTAATTTCAGTGGCAATTCTAGTATCCGTTCTCTTAGGTGTTGAAAGAAAAAACTCTAAAATAATTTTCGAAATAATCAGGAAAAACTAAATTTTAATAACTTATTGAATTTGAATGATATAAAGAGAGAACCCATTTTGATATTTAAACAGTTTGTAAAGGACATTGCGAGCTATCTATAGATAGCTATAGGTAGATAGATAGTTTTTTATATCTATCTATAGATAGATATGAAAAAATGATGGAAGTTAAAAGTGGCTTTTTTCAGAAATTCAGTTTGAATATTAATTTTTGAATAATCGAAGAAATTGTTGAAATTTTTGTATTCAAAAAGCATTTTTTCAAACAGAATTTTCATCAAAATTACTAAGAACAGCTGAATTTCTTCAGATGTTTTAACACAGAATTGCTTGTATATATCTGGCATCGAGCTCGCAACAGAAACAATTCTGGGGAATATGAAGTTTCAGTATATGCGGTACTTCTCCTATTCTACGATTGGCTCTATTACCCTAGGAGCGTTTGGCGCAGCGGTATTAGCGCTAATGCCGTAAGGGTCACAGGGATGGTAATAAAGTACTCTTAGTGCCACCTTGTGCCTCTGGGTGTACGTCGTTCCCGCATGAGTTGGACAATTAGATCATGTGTGTCCTAGATGCTCAGCGTGAGCATGATACGCTTTGCAGCCAATATCGAGAATGTCTTGGCTCAAAATATGGCGGCGGTATGCTAAAGTGCAAATACCACCGTCTTGAGACGCCAAAATGAAACACTCTATGCACGACTTCAATTCGGGTGATTTAAGGAAAGCAAGCGTTAGCTTGTACGAACTCGACTGATCATTCACATTTCTGTGGAAGATGCCGTGCATCCTCTTGTCGAGGAGCTGTTCGCGGAAGTTTTTCTCCTCTGCTTTCTTGATCTGGGCCTTCAGGAGTGAGTATTTGAGATGGATAATGTTTGATGCATTTTTCTCACTTCTAATATTGAAGTCAAGGCCAAGTGTTTCAGCAATCTCCTCCGCTGTTTTGTACAGAAGCACTCCTTTGCCCAGTTCTTCGTGCTTATTGACCATTTTAAGAAGAAGGTCTCGTCCATTCGCGACTATATCTGCTGTACCCAGAATAGTCCTGTTGTGAAGACATTCAAGACTCAATATTCCTCGACCAACTTGATGGCATGAGATGTAAAGTCGCAGAACAGAAGACCTAAAGTGCATGCTTTTGTTCATGTGCATAATCTGTCGTGACCCGATATCGAGGGATCTGAGTTCGAACTTCGTATGGCTTAGAAGTTGCGAACCAGTGATAGGTTCGCACCTCTGAGAGCGCCGATCACGAGGAAAATTACTTTAACCGAATATTTTGGGTAAAGTCGTTGCACCTCCCTTTTGAAGGTCTTGATACCTCTCCTCTTTTTCCTTCTCCTTGGCAGTAATGTTGTATTCGCACGAGTGCGCACCGGAGACTGCTTTACGAGAATCGTAGTTCCAGAAAATTGGGCACTTCTCGTTTTGGACAATTGACTCTATCTCCCTCGGAATGTTCGGCAAGACAGGGTCGCGGTCAACAGCTTAAGAGCGACAAACATGGCGATAAAGCACACTTTGGGCCGCATTATGCCTGTAGAGATACGTCTTTCCCGCGTGAGTGGGACATCCGGATCGTATGTGTTCTAGGTACTCAGTGTATGACATGCTCTGCACCTATCGCTGGGAACATCTTGACATAAAATGCGGTCACGGTATACTAAGGTGTAAGTGCCACCGTCCTGGTATGCGAAAATGAAACCCTCCGTACCTGAATTAAACCCTGATGATCTGAGGAAAGGAAAAGTTGGTTCCTTCGACAACGACTGTTTTTCTACATTTCTGTGAAATTTTCCGTGCATTTTCTTGTCGAGCAGCTTTTGGCGAATATTTCCTACCTCTGCTTTCTTTACTTCGGCTTTTAGAAGTGAAAGATCTACATTTATGCACTGTCCTCACTTCTGATATTGAAATTCAGGCAAAGTGTCTCGGCCTCTGACTCCGTGGCTTCGTAAAGGAACGCTCCTTTGCCAATCATCACATATTTCCTGACCATTTTTAGGAGAGGATCTCAGCCATTTGCAACCATGTAAGCTGTACTTAGAAACACAATCCGTTTATGAAGACATTCAAGATTCAGAAGTCCGCGTCCGCCTTGATGGCGCAAAATGTATAATCGCAGAACAGACGAATCTCTCCTGTGGCATTCTTGACGATATTTAAAGAACTCTGAAGTTTGCTTTTACCAGAAACATAGATCTTCAGGTCATCCATGTAAAATATATGAGTGACCTTGTGCTCGCGATGATTAACGTCGCCACAAAGGTATCCAGAAGAATTTCGTAGTGCAAGAGATAGAAGCAGAAGTGTGATGCTAAAAAGCAGAAGACTCATGGTATCTCCCTGAAAGACTCCCCGCTGGAAGATGACGTTGTTCGTTGTCACCCGAAAATTTCTAAATAAAATAGTAAATATAGTTTTCCAAAGGGGCATCAATCTCTCTATGCATCTCACTATGTGTGGATGAACCTTCAAGCCTTCCAATGGACAGATTATAAGTCTATGACAGGTTGCATCGAAAGCATTTCGGTAGTCAATCCTGGTCACTCTGTTCAAACAAGTTATTGGCCTGTAATTCTCTGGGATGGATCAAAATTCCTTTTTTCGGTAGGAGTGTAGTACGTCCAAACATCAGCCATTGCGAAATTGCGACATTCCTCCTCAGGTGTTATGTGGTTTTCGTAAAACTCCTTAATGCGGTTGATATTTTCAGTATCTTCTTTCTACTTCTGTGTTTTTGGGACCTTGTATACCTCTCTCCAAAAAGACTCTACCTCGTCGGGCTTGGGTGGAATTTTGATATAAACAGGGAGATTGCTGAAGAGGCGCGATGGGTCAGCGAGAGAATGTTGATTTTTCCTGATCCATCTCTCCCTCTTCTATATTCTCAGTCTTACGTCAGATAATACACATATTTTGTCAACAATATGCTGCTTGATTGTCAGCAGCTTTGACTTGTTCAGTGTGTGATTGTAGATCCTCAATTCTTGGGCGTACTTTCGAACCCTTTTCATGAACGGTCTACCAGTCAAACCTCTCGCAGCACCATAAACTGAGCAATTGATGGTCCGGAGGTCGGACTCTTGCGAGATATCTTCACGAAGGGAGGCATCCATTTCAGCCAGATCTTAACGCTTAGGAGAAACCTGCATGCCAATGTTCCCCCTTACCGTGAAAGCACGATCATCTCTCAGAAGAAGCCTGCTTTCCGCGGTTTAGAAGCGCTCCACGTACATATCCATTTTTCCAGAGGTACGCTCGTTGATTTCTCAATGACTGAATCGAAACGTGCTGAAGCTCTAGGTGTTTTTGGCACTATGGTGTGTGCATACGTGCTATAAAGCTTCCGCAAATAGGGATAATGCTGACATCGTAGCAGTCCAGCAAGTCATCTTTGAGTTGATTCGTCCACTCAATGTAGGCTTTTCGCCGGTTCGTCCTCGTGTTTTCATCTAAATTATTTTCAGCACCTCGAACTCTAGGGTGATCGGTACTGATTTTGACACGGTTATTACGGACCCGCTAAGGAGTTATTCCTTCGGGACCATCCCTGGACAATGGTCCGCGACTTCTTATTAATTATTGTAACTACATCCAGCAGAAACCCTTGGTACAGGGACCCTCTGTCCGCAACACGAGGACACGTTCTGTGGGTTTGTCATAGGCCTCTGGAAACATGGATATGTACGAGGAGCGCTTCCCCAGCTGCTGCTTTAATGAGCTGCAGACGAATATGAGTCAGCCACTTTAAGACCAACCGCGGAAAGCAGGCACCTTCTGAGAGATGATCGTGATTTCAGGACAAGGGGGAACATTAACATGCAGGTTCCTATTAAGCCCCAAGATTTGACTGAAATGGATGCCTCCCATCGTGTGCATATCTCGGAGGAGTCCGACCTCTGAACCATCAATTGTTCAGTTTAGCGTGCTGCGAGAGATTTTGCTGATTCAAATCGAAGTCTAAAACCGACGACAGATCAAGAGGCCGAAAAATTGGCAAGACAGAATGCGCCTTGTGTTCATTGTGGAAAGCTTGAAGGTTCATCCACACATAGTGAGATGCATAGAGAGATTGATGCCACACTGGAAAACTAGATTTACCATCTCATCTTAACATTATCGTGTCACAACGAACAACGTCACCTACCGGAGGGGCTTCTTTTAGGGTGCTACCATGAGCCCTCTGCTTTTTTTCATCACACTTCTGCCTCTATTGCGCTCAAGTATGCTAAGATTTCAGCAGAGATTGAAAATTCCGCCAACAGCTACTAGACAAGAAAATGCAAGGAAACTTTCACAGAAATGTAGAAAAACATTTCTTGCCAAAGAAGCGAACTTTTGCTTTTCTCAGATAATGAGGATTTACGTACGAAAGTTTATCAACAGGCACTTCACTGGTTGATGGGAAGAAGAGTCGTTAATCATCCATGTGCTTCGGTATCCATGGGTTGTATGTGGCCGTATACATGGAGTATGGCGAGTAAGACATAAATTATCATCTTCCACAATTACATTTCTAAATTTATCGAATGTAAGGCCCTTCGTGCGGCCAATGCCAAAAACTTGGGAGCTGCCATCGAAGATCTAATAGGCTCTCGGTGGAGAAGCCCGAAGTTATCCATACGGATAATGGAACCGACTTTGTCAATAAGATCGTGGCAGAGACAACTCATTTCTACGGTATTCACCATTTCAAGAGTCCTGTATACCAACCTCAGGTACCTAAACTTTTCTGCGCCAGATGCGAAAGGGCTGGAACCCATTGAAAAAGGATCCACATCTGATCATGATGTCCAGCAAAGCTGTGGTTATTCTGTGTTGGCTGCGGTGAGCCCGAAAGCCCCCAAAGGGACTGCCCACTCATATATTGCAGTGAAATATTTCAATAAATTCAGTGAGCCTAGATAATTCGTACGTTATTGTAAATAATCAGTGACCGTCCCTGTCGAATGTAGAATTCAATCAAATGTTTTGAATTCTCTGAATTCTTCTGGAAGTATGTAATTATTTTCAACTATTTCCAAATTCATCAACTTTGGTCGACAGTGAACTCTTACTGGATTAGGATGCACTAGTCTTCTTCTAATTCTGCAAAATTTTGTAGAAGTTTTTGAATTTCATTAAATCTGTTGAATTCTTCTAAAATCTTCGGAATTCACGTTGAATTATTGTATATTTTTTCTAGCCTTTGGAATTCTTTTAAAGATTTAAAATAATTCTCTTGAAATATTCAGGATATAACTTGATTTATTTTCAATTTTCTGAATTCTTCTCAAAGGATGAAATTTTTGCAACTATTTTTAAATTCAGCAACTTTGGTTGACGAGTATACTGCTACTGAATTAAGATGCACTCTTTTTTTTAATTCAGAAAAATTTGGCAGAAGTCTTTGAGTTCAATTGAAATCTTTTGAATTTTTTAAAAACTTCTTTGAATTCTTTTAAAATCTTTCAAATTCACGTTGAATTATTGTAATTTCTTTCAAGTCTTTCAACTGGAAGTGAAAAGATGGAAATTATCGTGTGACAACGAACAACATCACCTTCCAGAGGAACGGCTTTCAAGAAGACACCATGAGACCTCTACTCTTTTGCATCACACTTCTGCCACTATCTCTCGCACTACGGAATTCTCCTGGGTACCTCTACTGTTACATAAATCATCGAGAGCTTAAGGTCGCTCATATATGTCAAGGGGTACACAGAGGAGATTGATGCCGACTTTGAATTGGACAAGTGTGCAAAAATTACTCTGAAGCGAGGAAAGATTACTGGCGTTCCCGGGACCCTGAGCTTGTAGATATAAGTGTTATTAGACATATTGACGCTGGAGAGACCTGGGCGTGCTCACAGCCGCATTCAGGACACAATATCAGTAAAAGAGTCTCTCCGAAGCAGATACAAGCATCCTCTTCGACATATTTGGTCTTCAAATCTGTTGGCGTTGAACAAGGTAACTGCGACTAGCATGCTTGCCGTCCAGTTCTACTCTACTCATTTGAGGGGTTCAATAGACGATGAACGAGCTCACGGCCCTTGATATCGTCTTGCATAATATCATGCACATGCATAAGAGCTTGCATATCAATTCCTTCGTTCCGCGATTATACATCCCACGCCGTCAAGGCGGACGCGGACTTCTGAATCTCCAATGTGTTCATAACCGAATTGTTATATGTATAGCTTAAACCGTTGTAGTAGATGCTTTACTTCTAAAAGCTGAAGTAAAGAAAGTAGAGCTATACAATTTTTGCCAACAGCTACTTAATAAGAAAATGCACGAAAACTTTCACAGAAATGTAGAAAATAAGTCCTTGTCGAAGGGCAAACTTTTGCTCTCCTCAGATCATCAGGACTTAATTTGGGTACAGAGGGTTTCATTTTCAGATATCAGGATGGTGTCATTTCCACCTAAGTATACCGTGACCACATTTTACGTCAAGAAGTTCCCAGTGATGGGTACAGAGCGTGGCATGCACACGCTGAGTACCTAGAACACTAGAAATATATTTATTCGGGACTTATCCGGTCCTACCTGGGATCTATTTGGCATACAATTCCATATTTGGGCCCATCCGGGTCCTATATGGGGCGTTTGCCAATTTTATCCGGGCCTCATCCGGTTCTAGCCGGGATCTATTCAGTACAGTAGCTCGAAATAGATAAGGTAATATAATGATAAATATGCAAGAAAAAATTGTTTTATATAATATTAGTGACCAACGGCCATACCACGCTGAAAAAAACCAGTTCTCGTTAGATCACTGAAGTTAAGCAGTGTTGGGCGCGGTTAGTACTTGGATGGGTGACCGCCAGGGAATACTACTAACTACGTGCTGTTGGCGTGTCGTGGGTGTGGTGAGCCCACAATTGTAGTTATTTACTACAAGAAACTATCCACCTAGAAACACTACCCGAATCGGGTAGTGTCACGCCTACCCCGAAAGGGAAATGGCTTAATAGTATGGTATACTGCACTTAATTTATTTTTCAAATTATACAATTGCATGCACAGCCACTTACAATCATAATCGTACGCTCAAACGCTTTAATGAATCACACCCGCTGGGGATTAGAACCCTATCCAAACTACCTGAGTGTAAACCTAAATATCTACCGCTACCTTCAGGGTTTGATCGAAAGTTTAAAAATGTTCAGGAATTGAAAAGGAGTTTCTAGAAAATAAAACCATACTATTAACTTACATTTTTAACTCATCTTCCCCCAACGCCCCAAATATGACCAAAATTATTGTTAATTTTCACCATTTTCTGCCTCCTGTTTTATAAAAATAATTACTAATGAACAGTTTGAATATTCCCCATGACTTATTGAGCAAATATTAATTGTTTGAATAAATGTAACTTATTTAAACAAGCAAGTATTTTTTATTTTCAAAATATCTTAAAATCGAGCCATATATGTCCACTTTTTTCTCAAGTTGGTATCCTATGCTACTTATTGTTGAATACTTACAAAAACGTGATACTTTTATCCTAATGTTCAACAAATTTATATTTTATTAAACAATTTTCATTTGCTCAAGCAATTTTTTTTAGAAGATTGAAAAAAAAAGAATAATATACAAAAAAAATGTAAGCCATCCAGACGGCACAGTGAATAAGAAAGAAACTCAGATAAACCGTAGTGGGGTCGAGGGGTGGAGTTCTCGCGGGGGTTGGGGGGGGGCAGATCCCCTTGAGAGGTAAAACAACCTACTAAAAAGATTCACATTGGCTATAGAATCTAGTCAACGTTACATTCTTTGCCGCTTCAAGAATTTCGGGCGGTAGGCAGTTTTCAAATTCATCCTTACTTTCACTCATTTGTAAGTTTAACTGATTAACCGATTTAACCGATCAACTGCTGTGACATACGTACGAAAGTTAGGTCTCCTGATCTGTCAACAGTGAACTTCGTGAACATCATGTTATCGTGCGATGAGGATGAAGAAGTTGAGACCGTGGACGCGTGATGGCGCTCTGTCCATTCTAGTTTTGCGTCCGTTCACCGTTTTCGAATGATCAGCTGTTGTTAGAGTCCTACCGCGAATATGAATACTGTTTTGTGATTAGACATCAATAGTGTGCGAATATCCTATGCGTTTTTCTTCGCATACTCGAATCTGTTTGCGAATAAATCTCCCAGAAAATGCGTGAATTGGGCACTTTCCGTTGGCTGCGCAGCCTCGAGAAGTCAAACTTCGCACACAAGTGATTCAAAAAATAAATTTATATGTTCCAATTTATATACAGGGTGTCTAAAAAGTCCCGGGACGGTTGGATATTTCCTCAGGTAAAATATTTTTCAAAAGAGTCAAGGTCATTCCTGAAGTATTTTTCAACTGGGAATTCAATGGTGACCTTCATTTTGACTTGAAATTGACCTTCATGGCTTCATGAAGGTCATATTTTTTTTAAAATGGAAACCCCCTTTTTCACATCTGCAATCGATAAAGCGAAAATATCTACGTTCAGATACGTACCCAAGTCATAGGTCATTTGTAACCTTCCAGGTCAGTTAAAGGTTATTTGAAATTAACAACGTTTTCCAAGAGGTCAGTGTAATTCCTGAAGTAAATTTCAACGAGAAATTCATTGGTGAGCTCTGTATTGATCTTGGCTACAGCGTTTTGAATATTGTAAAATCATTATAGGAAATTTGTCATTAAAAGTTCCAGGAGTTCTGGTGAGAGTTCTGTTCCTCCCCAAAGAGTTATATCGAAAAGTCTTATACTGTTTTTCGATACCTAAATCAATACCTAAGGCGATACAATAAGTCCTATACCGTTTTTCTATCTCCAGACGAATATTACGAATCGAAACTAAATTTACGTATTACGCGTACATACTTACTATCTTTCGCTAAAAGATTATTATGGCGCAAGCTAAACTTTCGGAACGAGAGAGGGTATCTGTATTAATGATGCGTGGTTGGGGAGATCGAGTTCGATCTTATGATCAAGTTTGTTTCCTTTGTAATCGTACTTTTCGTAATGGAGAAGGGTTAAATCCTGTCTCAAAATCAACAATTGAAAAAACTGTAAGGCGCTTTATGAATCATGGATCTATCAAGGACCTTCAGAGAACTGGTCGGCCAAAATCTGCAGGATCTGAGGAGATGCAGATGGACATAGCCCAAGCATTTGTGGAAAACCCACACCTTAGTTTACGTCGAGCTAGTGATGAGCGTGACGTTGCTCCTGAGACAGTGCGAAATATTTTAAAAAGCATTAATTTCCATCCTTACAAAGTTCATCTGGTACAAGAGCTCAATGAAGACGATCCTGATCGTCGGGTTGAATTTTGTGAAATTATGATGGACAGAATTGATAGAGATCCTCTTTTCTTGTACAATACAGTATTTTCAGATGAAGCTACTTTCACTTTAAAAGGTGAAGTTAACGGGCAAAATTGTAGATATTGGTCCGACACAAATCCTGATTGGATGTTGGAGAGTCACACACAATATCCACAAAAGATTAATGTTTGGGCCGGTATCTTGAATGATACATTGATAGGCCCTTTCTTCATCGATGGTAATCTCAATGCCCGTGCATATGAAGAGCTTCGCAGAAACCAAATTGTACCAAGAATAAGGGAGATTACAGGCGATAATTTTCAAAATATTTGTTTCCAGCAGGGCGGAGCAGCGGCTCATTACGGTAGGGTGGTTCGAGCATATTTGGATATCCAGTTCCCTCATAGGTAGATTGGAAGAAGGGGTGAAATCGAGTGGCCTGCTAGATCTCCTGATCTGACGCCCCTCGACTATTTTCTTTAGGGTTATTTAAAGAGCAAAGTATACTCAACGCAACCCCAAGGCTTAGACGAATTGCAGAATCGGATTCTGCAAGAGACTACTTTGATTGATAGGGAGATGATTCGTAATGCTGTAACTCATTTTTACAATCGCATAGCTTTTCGTCGTGAGAGGCAAGGGGACTCACTCCAAAAGTTAGGGCACTTGCTCGAAACTTGAGGAAAGCAAATCACACGCTGAACAAGTGTAAACTGTCGACCATCAAGCAGCACTGGACGCAAAAAGTAAGATCTCTTTCAACAGCGAAACAGCGCCTTGAACGGCGAGTTAAGTGGATTCAGGAAAATTCCACCTTTTCTACTAATCCTTCCCGTCTGTTCAATAAAGCGTCATTTGTAGTTAAAAATCCGCCTAGTCGAGAAGAGATTCAAATCTTCTGGGAGCAAGTATATGGAGATACTTATCAGCTAAATGAAGAAGCTTCCGATATATCACTCTTTCGTAACTTTTGCCAAAGGCAAAGGTTACAAGATCCAGAGGAAGAGTGTCCACTAATTACTGCTGAAGAAGTGAAGAAAGTTATCGCTAGAACTAAGAACTTTTCGGCGCCAGGGCCAGATAAAATCAACAACTTTTGGTGGAAGAAGTTTACTTCTACGCACCAACATCTAGCTCGTATATTTACTACTTTCTTAAATGCAGAACAACCCGTCCCGCAGTGGCTAGTGGAAGGACGCACGGTATTGATCCCTAAGGCCGGAGATTTGTCATGTCCAAAGAACTACAGGCCCATAGCTTGTTTAAACACCAGCTACAAGCTATTCACTGGCATCCTCAAAGAGAGGATATTGACATCTATCGAGCCGGTATGGAGTGCAATAGTCGAACAACGTGGATGCAAGAGAGGGCTCGCAGGTTGCAGGGAGAACCTTTTAATAGACAGGTGTATTACCCAGGACTCGATCAGGTATCGACGCAATCTGTCCATGGCTTGGATTGATTACCGTAAGGCATTCGATAACACGAACCATGAGCTCCTTATCAAGCTCCTTGAGTGCATGGAGGTGCATCCAAAAATAGTGAGATGCATAGAAGAGCTTACGCTCTTGTGGCGGACAAGATTTGTCATAACATCTGACAAAAGACAAGTGACTACAAGCTTTGTCACATATAAGAGGGGGGTCTTTCAAGGAGACTCTCTAAGTCCGATACTTTTCTGCAT